>JANJGN010000356.1:155000-207500 GCA_026770705.1 Isurus oxyrinchus | reverse complement strand
GAGGAAGACATGAGGTGGGGTCAGTGTACAGAGGAAGGTGGGAGTTGGGGTGAGTGTACAGAAGAAGACAGGATGTGGGGTGAGTGTACAGAGGAAGACAGGAGGCGGGGTGAGTTTACAGAGGAAGACAGGAGGTGGGGTGAGTTTACAGAGGAAGACAGGAGGTGGGGTGAGTGTACAGAGGAAGACAGGAGGTGGTGTGGGTGTAAAGAGGAAGACAGGAGGTGGGGTGGGTGTACAGAGGAAGGTGGGAGGTGGGGTGGGTGTACACATGTAGACAGGATATGGGTTGCGTGTACAGAGCAAGACAGGAGGTTGGGTTGGTGTACAAAGGAAGACAGGAGGTGGTGTGGGTGTACAGAGGAAGACAGGAGGAGGGGTGAGTGTGCAGAGGAAGACAGGAGGAGGGGTGAGTGTACAGAGGAAGACAGGAGGAGGGGTGAGTGTACAGAGGAAGACAGGAAGTGGGGTGGGTGTACAGAGGAAGACAGGAGGTGGGATGAGTGTACAGAGGAAGGTGGGATTTGGGGTGAGTGTACAGAAGAAGACAGGAGGTGGGGTGAGTGTACAGAGGAAGGTGGAAGGTGGGGTGAGTGTACAGATGAAGTTGGGAGGTTAGGTGTGTGTACAGAGGAAGACAGGAGGTGGGGTGAGTGAAAAGAGGAAGACAGAAGGTGGGGTGGGTGTACAGAGGAAGGTGGGAGGTGGGGTGAGTGTACAGAGGAAGACATGAGGTGGGGTGAGTGTACAGAGTAAGACAGGAGGTGGGGTGAGTGAAAAGAGGAAGACAGGAGGTGGGGTGAGTGTACAGAGGAAGACATGAGGTGGGGTGGATGTACAGAGGAAGGTGGGAGGTGGGGTGGGTGTACAGAGGAAAACGGGAGGTGGGGTGAGCGTACAGAGCAAGACAGGATGTGGGGTGGATGTACAGAGGAAGGTGGGAGGTAGGGTGGGTGTACAGAGGAAGACACGAGGTGGGGTGAGTGTACAGAGAAAGACAGGAGGTGGGGTGGGTGTAAAGAGGAAGACAGGAGGTGGGGTGAGTGTACAGAGGAAGACAGGAGGTGGGGTCAGTGTACAGAGGAAGACAGGAGGTGGGGTGAGTGTACAGAGGAAGACATGAGGTGGGGTGGGTGTACAGAGGAAGGTGGGAGGTGGGGTGAGTGTACAGAGGAAGGTGGGAGGTGGGGTGAGTGTACAGAGGAAGACATGAGGTGGGGTGGGTTTACAGAGGAAGACAGGAGGTGGTGTGAGTGTACAGAGGAAGACAGGAGGTGGGGTGTGTTTACTGAGGAAGACAGGATGTGGGGTGGGTGTACAGAGGAAGGTGGGAGGTGGGGTGGGTGTACAGATGTAGACAGGATATGGGGTGCGTGTACAGAGCAAGACAGGAGGTTGGGTTGGTGTACAAAGGAAGACAGGAGGTGGTGTGGGTGTACAGAGGAAGACAGGAGGAGGGGTGAGTGTACAGAGGAAGACAGGAGGAGGGGTGAGTGTACAGAGGAAGACAGGAGGAGGGGTGAGTGTACAGAGGAAGACAGGAGGAGGGGTGAGTGTACAGAGGAAGACAGGAGGAGGGGTGAGTGTACAGAGGAAGACAGGAGGTGGGATGAGTGTACAGAGGAAGTTGGGAGTTGGGGTGAGTGTACAGAAGAAGACAGGAGGTGGGGTGAGTGTACAGAGGAAGACAGGAGGTGGGGTGAGTGTACAGAGGAAGACATGAGGTGGGGTGAGTTTACATAGGAAGACAGGAGGTGGGGTGGGTGTAAAGAGGAAGACAGGAGGTGGGGTGAGTGTACAGAGGAAGACATGAGGTGGGGTGAGTGTACAGAGTAAGACAGGAGGTGGGGTGAGTGTACAGAGGAAGACATGAGGTGGGGTGAGTTTACAGAGTAAGACATGAGGTGGGGTGAGTGTACAGAGGAAGACAGGATGTGGGGTGAGTGTACAGAGGAAGACATGAGGTGGGGTGAGTTTACATAGGAAGACAGGAGGTGGGGTGGGTGTACAGAGGAAGACCGGAGGTGGGGTGAGTGTACAGAGGAAGACAGGAGGTGGGGTGGGTTTACAGAGGAAGACAGGAGGTGGTGTGAGTGAACAAGGAAGACAGGAGGTGGGGTGAGTGTACAGAGGAAGACAGGAGGTGGGATGAGTGTACAGAGGAAGACATGAGGTGGGGTGAGTGTACAGAGGAAGGTGGGAGTTGGGGTGAGTGTACAGAAGAAGACAGGATGTGGGGTGAGTGTACAGAGAAAGACAGGAGGTGGGGTGAGTTTACAGAGGAAGACAGGAGGTGGTGTGAGTTTACAGAGGAAGACAGGAGGTGGGGTGAGTGTACAGAGGAAGACAGGAGGTGGGGTGAGTGTACAGAGGAAGACAGAATTTGGGGTGAGTGTACAGAGGAAGGTGGGATGTCAGGTGCGTGCACATAGAAAGACAGGAGGTAGGGTGGGTGTACAGAGGAAGACGGGAGGTGGGGTGAGTGTAGAGAGGAAGACAGGAGGTGGGGTGAGTGTACAGGGGAGACAGGAGGTGGGGTGAGTGTACAGAGGAAGACAGGAGGTGGGGTGGTTGTACAGAGGAGGACAGGAGGTGGGGTGGGTGTACAGACGAAGACAGGAGGTGGGGTGTGTTTACTGAGGAAGACAGGATGTGGGGTGGGTGTACAGAGGAAGGTGGGAGGTGGGGTGGGTGTACACATGTAGACAGGATATGGGTTGCGTGTACAGAGCAAGACAGGAGGTTGGGTTGGTGTACAAAGGAAGACAGGAGGTGGTGTGGGTGTACAGAGGAAGACAGGAGGAGGGGTGAGTGTACAGAGGAAGACAGGAGGAGGGGTGAGTGTACAGAGGAAGGCAGGAGGAGGGGTGAGTGTACAGAGGAAGACAGGAGGAGGGGTGAGTGTACAGAGGAAGACAGGAGGAGGGGTGAGTGTACAGAGGAAAACAGGAAGTGGGGTGGGTGTACAGAGGAAGACAGGAGGTGGGATGAGTGTACAGAGGAAGGTGGGAGTTGGGGTGAGTGTACAGAAGAAGACAGGAGGTGGGGTGAGTGTACAGAGGAAGACAGGAAGTGGGGTGGGTGTACAGAGGAAGACAGGAGGTGGGATGAGTGTACAGAGGAAGACAGGAGGTGGGCTGAGTTTACAGAATAAGACAGGAGGTGGTGTGGGTGTACAGAGGAAGACAGGAGGAGGGGTGAGTGTACAGAGGAAGACAGGAGGAGGGGTGGGTGTACAGGGGAAAGTAGTTGGCGGGATGGGTGTACAGAGTAAGACAGGGGGTGGGGTCGGTGTACATAGGAAGACAGTAGGTGGGGTGGGTGTACAGAGGAAGACACGAGGTGGGGTGAGTGTAGAGAGGAGGACAGGAGGTGGGGTGAGTGTACAGGGGAGACAGGAGGTGGGGTGATTGTAGAGAGGAAGACAGGAGGTGGGGTGGTTGTACAGAGGAGGACAGGAGGTGGGGTGGGTGTACAGACGAAGACAGGAGGTGGGGTGTGTGTACAGAGGAAGACATGAGGTTGGGTTGGTGTACAAAGGAAGACAGGAGGTGGTGTGAGTGTACAGATGAAGGTGGGATGTGGGGTGGGTGTACAGAGGAATTCAGGAGGAGGGGTGAGTGTACAGAGGAAACAGGAGGTGTGGTGGGTGGACAGAGTAGACAAGAGGTGGGTTGAGTGTACAGAGGAAGACAGGAAGTGGGGTGAGTGTACAGAGGAAGGCAGGAGGTGGGGTGGGTTTACAGAGGAAGGTGGGAGGTGGGGTGAGTGTACAGTGAAGGTGGGAAGTGGGCTGTGTCTACAGATGAAGACAGGATGTGGGGTGAGTGTACAGAGGAAGACAGGAAGTGGGGTGAGTGTACAGAGGAAGACAGGAGGTGGGGTGGGTGTACAGAGGAAGGTGGGAGGTGGGGTGGGTGTACAGATGTAGACAGGATATGGGGTGCGTGTACAGAGGAAGACATGAGGTTGGGTTGGTGTACAAAGGAAGACAGGAGGTGGTGTGGGTGTACAGAGGAAGGTGGGATGTGGGGTGGATGTACAGAGGAATTCAGGAGGAGGGGTGAGTTTACAGAGGAAACAGGAGGTGTGGTGGGTGTACAGAGTAGACAAGAGGTGGGGTGAGTGTACAGAGGAAGGCAGGAGATGGGGTGGGTTTACAGAGGAAGGTGGGAGGTGGGGTGAGTGTACAGAGGAAGGTGGGAGGTGGGGTGAGTGTACAGTGAAGGTGGGAGGTGGGCTGTGTCTACAGAGGAAGACAGGATGTGGTGTGAGTATACAGAGGAAGACAGGGGTTTGCTGAGTGTACAGAGGAAGACAGGAGGTGGGGTGAGTGTACAGAGGAAGACAGGATGTGGGGTGGGTGTACAGAGGAAGACAGGAGGTGGGATAAGTGTACAGAGGAATACAGGAGGTGGGGTGAGTGTACAGAGGAAGACAGGAGGTGGGGTGAATGTACAGAATAAGACAGGTGGTTGGGTGAGTGTACAGAGGAAGACAGGAGGTGGGGTGCGTGTACAGAGGAAGGCAGGAGGTGGGGTGAGTGTACAGAGGAATACAGAAGGTGGGGTGAGTGTACAGAGGAAGACAGGAGGTGGGGTGATTGTACAGAGGAAGGCAGGAGGTGGGGTGAGTGTACAGAGGAATACAGGAGGTGGGGTGAGTGTACAGAGGAAGACAGGAGGTGGGGTGATTGTACAGAGGAAGGTGGGAGGTTGTTTGGGTGTACAGAGGAAGACAGGAGGTGGGGTGGGCGTACAGAGGAAGACGGGTATTGGGGTGAGTGTACAGCGGAAGTCAGGATGTGGGGTGAGTGTACAGAGGAAGTCAGGCGGTGGGGTGAGTGTACAGAGGAAGACAGGAGGTGTGGTGGGTGTACAGAGGAAGGTGGGAGGTGGGGTGGGTGTACAGATGTAGACAGGATAAGGGGTGCGTGTACAGAGGAAGACATGAGGTTGGGTTGGTGTACAAAGGAAGACAGAAGGTGGTGTGGGTGTACAGAGGAAGGTGGGATGTGGGGTGGGTGTACCGAGGAATTCAGGAGGAGGGGTGAGTGTACAGAGGAAACAGGAGGTGTGGTGGGTGTACAGAGGAAACAGGAGGTGGGGTGAGTGTACAGAGTAGACAAGAGGTGGGATGAGTGTACAGAGGAAGACAGGAGGTGGGGTGAGTGTACAGAGGAAGACAGGAGGTGGGGTGTGTGTACAGAGGAAGACAGGAGGTGGGGTGGGTTTACAGAGGAAGCTGGGAGGTGGGGTGAGTGTACAGTGAAGGTGGGAGGTGGGCTGTGTCTACAGAGGAAGACAGGAGGTGGGGTGATTGTACAGAGGAAGCTGGGAGGTGGGGTGAGTGTACAGTGAAGGTGGGAGGAGGGGTGAGTGTACAGAGGAAGACAGGATGTGGGGTGATTGTACAGAGGAAGGTGGGAGGTGGGGTGAGTGTACAGAGTAGACAAGAGGTGGGGTGAGTGTACAGAGGAAGACAGGATGTGGGGTGAGTGTACAGAGGAAGGTGGGAGGTGGGGTGAGTGTACAGTGAAGGTGGGAGGTGGGCTGTGTCTTCAGAGGAAGACAGGAGGTGGGCTGTGTCTACAGAGGAAGACAGGAGGTGGGGTGAGTGTACAGAGGAAGACAGGAGGTGGGGTGAGTGTACAGAGGAAGACAGGAGGTGGGGTGAGTTTACAGAGGAAGACAGGAGGTGGGGTGAGTGTACAGAGGAAGGTGGGAGGTGGGGTGAGTGTACACAGGAAGACAGGAGGTGGGGTGAGTGTACAGAGGAAAGTGGGAGGTGGGGTGGGTTTACAGAGGAAGGTGGGACGTGGGGTGAGTGTACAGAGGAAGACAGCAGGTGGGGTGGGTATAGAGAGGAAGTCAGGTGGTGGGGTGAGTGTACAGAGGAGACAGGAGGTGGGGTGAGTGTACAAAGGAAGACAGGAGGTGGGGTCGGTGTACAGAGGAGGACAGGAGGTGAGGTGGGTGTACAGAGGAAGACAGGAGGTGGGGTGGGTTTACAGAGGAGGACAGGATGTGGGGTGGGTGTACAGAGGAGGACAGGAGGTTCGGTGGTTGTACGGAGGAAGACAAGAGTTTGGGTGTGTGTACAGATGAAGGCAGGAGGTGGGGTGAGTGTACAGAAAAAGACAGGAGCTGGGGTGGGTGTACACAGGAAAACAGGATGTGGGGTGGGTATACAGAGGAAGACAGGAGGTGGGGTGAGTGTACAGAGGAAGACAGGAGGTGGGGTTACTGTACAGAGGAAGGTGGGAGGTGGGGTGGGTGTACAGAGGAAGACAGGAGGAGGGGTGAGTATACAGAGAAAGACAGGAGGTGGGGTGAGTGTACAGAGGAAGACAGGAGGTGGGGTGAGTGTACAGAGGAAGACAGGAGGTGGGGAGAGTGTACTGAGTAAGACAGGAGGTTGGGTGAGTGTACAGAGGAAGGCAGGAGGTGGGGTGAGTGTACAGAGGAAGACAGGAGGTGGGGAGAGTGTACAGAGGAAGGTGGGAGGTGGGGTGGGTGTACAGAGGAAGACAGGAGGAGGGGTGAGTGTACAGAGGAAGACAGGAGGTGGGGTGGGTGTACAGAGGAAGACGGGATGTGGGGTGAGTGTACAACGGAAGTTAGGAGGTGGGGTGATTGTACAGAGGAAGACAGGAGGTGGGGTGATTGTACAGAGGAAGGTGGGAGGTGGGGTGGATGTACAGAGGAATTCAGGAGGTGGCGTGAGTGTACAGTGGAAGGTGGGAGGTGGGGTGGGTTTACAGAGGAAGGTGGGAGGTGGGGTGAGTGTACAGAGGAAGACAGGAGGTGGGGTGGGTTTACAGAGGAAGGTGGGAGGTGGGGTGGGTTTACAGAGGAAGGTGGGGTGAGTGTACAGAGGATGACCGGAGGTGGGGTGGTGTAAAGAGGAAGACGGGAGGTGGGGTGGGTTGAGTGTACAGAGGAAGCCAGGAGGTGTGGTGAGTGTACAGAGGAAGACAGCTGGTGGGGTGAGTGTACAGAGGAAGACAGGAGGTGGGGTGTGTATACAGAAGAAGACAGGAGGTGGTGTGAGTGTACAGAAGAAGACAGGAGGTTGGGTGGGTGTACAGAGGAAGACAGGAGGTGGTGTGGGTGTGCAGAGGAAGACAGGAGGTTGGGTGGGTGTACAGACAAAGACAGGAGGACGGATGATTGTACAGAGGACGACAGGATGTTGGGTGGTTGCGGAGGAAGACGTGATATTGGGTGGGTTTACAGATGAAGACAGGTAGTGGGGTGAGTGTACAGAAGAAAACAGGAGGTGGGGTGGGTGTACAGAGGAAGACAGGCGGTGGGTTGAGTGTACAGAGGAAGACAGAAGGTTGTGTGTTTGCACGGAGGAAGACAGGAATTTGCGTGGGTTTACAGATGAAGACATGTAGTGGGGTCAGTGTACAGAAGAAGACAGGAGGTGGGGTGGGTGTACAGAGGAAGACAGGCGGTGGGTTGAGTGTACAGAGGAAGACAGAAGGTTGTGTGTTTGCACGGAGGAAGACAGGAATTTGCGTGGGTTTGCAGATGAAGACAGGAGGTGGGGTGAGTGTACAGAAGAAGTCAGGAGGTGGGGTGGGTGTACTGAGGAAGACAGGAGGTGGGGTGAGTGTACAGAGGAAGTCAGGAGGTGGGGTCGGTGTACATAGGAAGACAGTAGGTGGGGTGGGTGTACAGAGGAGGACAGGAGGTGGGGTGAGTGTACAGAGGAGGACAGGAGGTGGGGTGAGTGTACAGAGAAAGACACGAGGTGGGGTGAGTGTACAGAGGAGGACAGGAGGTGGGGTGAGTGTACAGAGAAAGGCAGGAGGTGGGGTGAGTGTACAGGGGAGACAGGAGGTGGGGTGATTGTAGAGAGGAAGACAGGAGGTGGGGTGGTTGTACAGAGGAGGACAGGAGGTGGGGTGGGTGTACAGACGAAGACAGGAGGAGGGGTGAGTGTACAGAATAAGACAGGAGGTGGGGTGGGTGTACAGGGGAAAGTGGTTGGCGGGATGGGTGTACAGAGGAAGTCAGGGGGTGGGGTCGGTGTACATAGGAAGACAGTAGGTGGGGTGGGTGTACAGAGGAAGACACGAGGTGGGGTGAGTGTACAGAGGAGGACAGGAGGTGGGGTGAGTGTACAGAGAAAGACAGGAGGTGGGGTGAGTGTACAGGGGAGACAGGAGGTGGGGTGGTTGTAGAGAGGAAGACAGGAGGTGGGGTGGTTGTAACGAGGAGGACAGGAGGTGTGGTGGGTGTACAGACGAAGACAGGAGGTGGGGTGTGTTTACTGAGGAAGACAGGATGTGGAGTGTGTGTACAGAGGAAGGTGGGAGGTGGGGTGTGTGTACAGATGTAGACAGGATATGGGGTGCGTGTACAGAGGAAGACATGAGGTTGGGTTGGTGTACAAAGGAAGACAGGAGGTGGTGTGAGTGTACAGATGAAGGTGGGATGTGGGGTGGGTGTACAGAGGAATTCAGGAGGAGGGGTGAGTGTACAGAGGAAACAGGAGGTGTGGTGGGTGGACAGAGTAGACAAGAGGTGGGTTGAGTGTACAGAGGAAGACAGGAAGTGGGGTGAGTGTACAAAGGAAGGCAGGAGGTGGGGTGGGTTTACAGAGGAAGGTGGGAGGTGGGGTGAGTGTACAGTGAAGGTGGGAAGTGGGCTGTGTCTACAGAGGAAGACAGGATGTGGGGTGAGTGTACAGATGAAGACAGGGGTTTGGTGAGTGTACAGAGGAAGACAGGAGGTGTGGTGGGTGTACAGAGGAAGGTGGGAGGTGGGGTGGGTGTACAGATGTAGACAGGATATGGGGTGCGTGTACAGAGGAAGACATGAGGTTGGGTTGGTGTACAAAGGAAGACAGGAGGTGGTGTGGGTGTACAGAGGAAAGTGGGATGTGGGGTGGGTCTAAAGAGGAAGGTGGGATGTGGGGTGGATGTACAGAGGAATTCAGGAGGAGGGGTGAGTTTACAGAGGAAACAGGAGGTGTGGTGGGTTTACAGAGTAGACAAGAGGTGGGGTGAGTGTACAGAGGAAGACAGGAAGTGGGGTGAGTGTACAGAGGAAGGCAGGAGATGGGGTGGGTTTACAGAGGAAGCTGGGAGGTGGGGTGAGTGTACAGTGAAGGTGGGAGGTGGGCTGTGTCTACAGAGGAAGACAGGAGGTGGTGTGAGTATACAGAGGAAGACAGGGGTTTGCTGAGTGTACAGAGGAAGACAGGATGTGGGGTGGGTGTACAGAGGAAGACAGGAGGTGGGGTAAGTGTACAGAGGAATACAGGAGGTGGGGTGAGTGTACAGAGGAAGACAGGAGGTGGGGTGAATGTACAGAATAAGACAGGTGGTTGGGTGAGTGTACAGAGGAAGACAGGAGGTGGGGTGCGTGTACAGAGGAAGGCAGGAGGTGGGGTGAGTGTACAGAAGAATACAGGAGGTGGGGTGAGTGTACAGAGGAAGACAGGAGGTGGGGTGCGTGTACAGAGGAAGGCAGGAGGTGGGGTGCGTGTACAGAGGAAGGCAGGAGGTGGGGTGAGTGTACAGAGGAATACAGGAGGTGGGGTGAGTGTACAGAGGAAGACAGGAGGTGGGGTGATTGTACAGAGGAAGGTGGGAGGTTGTTTGGGTGTACAGAGGAAGACAGGAGGTGGGGTGGGCGTACAGAGGAAGACGGGTATTGGGGTGAGTGTACAGCGGAAGTCAGGATGTGGGGTGAGTGTACAGAGGAAGTCAGGCGGTGGGGTGACTTTGCAGAGGAAGACAGGATGTGGGGTGAGTGTACAGAGGAAGGTGGGAGGTGGGGTGGGTGTACAGATGTAGACAGGATATGGGGTGCGTGTACAGAGGAAGACATGAGGTTGGGTTGGTGTACAAAGGAAGACAGAAGGTGGTGTGGGTGTACAGAGGAAGGTGGGATGTGGGGTGGGTGTACCGAGGAATTCAGGAGGAGGGGTGAGTGTACAGAGGAAACAGGAGGTGTGGTAGGTGTACAGAGGAAACAGGAGGTGGGGTGAGTGTACAGAGTAGACAAGAGGTGGGATGAGTGTACAGAGGAAGACAGGAGGTGGGGTGAGTGTACAGAGGAAGACAGGAGGTGGGGTGAGTGTACCGAGGAAGACAGGAGGTGGGGTGTGTGTACAGAGGAAGACAGGAGGTGGGGTGGGTTTACAGAGGAAACAGGAGGTGGGGTGAGTGTACAGAGGAAGCTGGGAGGTGGGGTGAGTGTACAGTGAAGGTGGGAGGTGGGCTGTGTCTACAGAGGAAGACAGGAGGTGGGGTGATTGTACAGAGGAAGGTGGGAGGTGGGGTGAGTGTACAGAGTAGACAAGAGGTGGGGTGAGTGTACAGAGGAAGACAGGAGGTGGGGTGAGTGTACAGAGGAAGGTGGGAGGTGGGGTGAGTGTACAGTGAAGGTGGGAGGTGGGCTGTGTCTACAGAGGAAGACAGGAGGTGGGCTGTGTCTACAGAGGAAGACAGGAGGTGGGGTGAGTGTACAGAGGAAGACAGGAGGTGGTGTGAGTGTACAGAGGAAGGTGGGATGTGGGGTGGGTGTACAGAGGAATTCAGGAGGAGGGGTGAGTGTACAGAGGAAACAGGAGGTGTGGTGGGTGGACAGAGTAGACAAGAGGTGGGTTGAGTGTACAGAGGAAGACAGGAAGTGGGGTGAGTGTACAGAGGAAGGCAGGAGGTGGGGTGGTTTTACAGAGGAAGGTGGGAGGTGGGGTGAGTGTACAGTGAAGGTGGGAAGTGGGCTGTGTCTACAGAGGAAGACAGGATGTGGGGTGAGTGTACAGAGGAAGACAGGGGTTTGGTGAGTGTACAGAGGAAGACAGGAGGTGTGGTGGGTGTACAGAGGAAGGTGGGAGGTGGGGTGGGTGTACAGATGTAGACAGGATATGGGGTGCGTGTACAGAGGAAGACATGAGGTTGGGTTGGTGTACAAAGGAAGACAGGAGGTGGTGTGGGTGTACAGAGGAAAGTGGGATGTGGGGTGGATGTACAGAGGAATTCAGGAGGAGGGGTGAGTTTACAGAGGAAACAGGAGGTGTGGTGGGTTTACAGAGTAGACAAGAGGTGGGGTGAGTGTACAGAGGAAGACAGGAAGTGGGGTGAGTGTACAGAGGAAGGCAGGAGATGGGGTGGGTTTACAGAGGAAGGTGGGAGGTGGGGTGAGTGTACAGAGGAAGGTGGGAGGTGGGGTGAGTGTACAGTGAAGGTGGGAGGTGGGCTGTGTCTACAGAGGAAGACAGGAGGTGGTGTGAGTATACAGAGGAAGACAGGGGTTTGCTGAGTGTACAGAGGAAGACAGGATGTGGGGTGGGTGTACAGAGGAAGACAGGAGGTGGGGTAAGTGTACAGAGGAATACAGGAGGTGGGGTGAGTGTACAGAGGAAGACAGGAGGTGGGGTGAATGTACAGAATAAGACAGGTGGTTGGGTGAGTGTACAGAGGAAGACAGGAGGTGGGGTGCGTGTACAGAGGAAGGCAGGAGGTGGGGTGAGTGTACAGAGGAATACATGAGGTGGGGTGAGTGTACAGAGGAAGACAGGAGGTGGGGTGCGTGTACAGAGGAAGGCAGGAGGTGGGGTGCGTGTACAGAGGAAGGCAGGAGGTGGGGTGAGTGTACAGAGGAATACAGGAGGTGGGGTGAGTGTACAGAGGAAGACAGGAGGTGGGGTGATTGTACAGAGGAAGGTGGGAGGTTGTTTGGGTGTACAGAGGAAGACAGGAGGTGGGGTGGGCGTACAGAGGAAGACGGGTATTGGGGTGAGTGTACAGCGGAAGTCAGGATGTGGGGTGAGTGTACAGAGGAAGTCAGGCGGTGGGGTGACTTTGCAGAGGAAGACAGGATGTGGGGTGAGTGTACAGAGGAAGGTGGGAGGTGGGGTGGGTGTACAGATGTAGACAGGATATGGGGTGCGTGTACAGAGGAAGACATGAGGTTGGGTTGGTGTACAAAGGAAGACAGAAGGTGGTGTGGGTGTACAGAGGAAGGTGGGATGTGGGGTGGGTGTACCGAGGAATTCAGGAGGAGGGGTGAGTGTACAGAGGAAAGAGGAGGTGTGGTAGGTGTACAGAGGAAACAGGAGGTGGGGTGAGTGTACAGAGTAGACAAGAGGTGGGATGAGTGTACAGAGGAAGACAGGAGGTGGGGTGAGTGTACCGAGGAAGACAGGAGGTGGGGTGTGTGTACAGAGGAAGACAGGAGGTAGGGTGGGTTTACAGAGGAAACAGGAGGTGGGGTGAGTGTACAGAGGAAGCTGGGAGGTGGGGTGAGTGTACAGTGAAGGTGGGAGGTGGGCTGTGTCTACAGAGGAAGACAGGAGGTGGGGTGATTGTACAGAGGAAGGTGGGAGGTGGGGTGAGTGTACAGAGTAGACAAGAGGTGGGGTGAGTGTACAGAGGAAGACAGGAGGTGGGGTGAGTGTACAGAGGAAGGTGGGAGGTGGGGTGAGTGTACAGTGAAGGTGGGAGGTGGGCTGTGTCTACAGAGGAAGACAGGAGGTGGGCTGTGTCTACAGAGGAAGACAGGAGGTGGGGTGAGTGTACAGAGGAAGACAGGAGGTGGGGTGAGTGTACAGATGAAGACAGGAGGTGGGGTGAGTTTACAGAGGAAGACAGGAGGTGGGGTGAGTGTACAGAGGAAGGTGGGAGGTGGGGTGAGTGTACACAGGAAGACAGGAGGTGGGGTGAGTGTACAGAGGAAAGTGGGAGGTGGGGTGGGTTTACAGAGGAAGGTGGGACGTGGGGTGAGTGTACAGAGGAAGACAGCAGGTGGGGTGGGTATAGAGAGGAAGTCAGGTGGTGGGGTGAGTGTACAGAGGAGACAGGAGGTGGGGTGAGTGTACAAAGGAAGACAGGAGGTGGGGTCGGTGTACAGAGGAGGACAGGAGGTGAGGTGGGTGTACAGAAGAAGACAGGAGCTGGGGTGGGTGTACAGAGGAAGACAGGAGGTGGGGTGGGTTTACAGAGGAGGACAGGATGTGGGTTGGGTGTACAGAGGAGGACAGGAGGTTCGGTGGTTGTACGGAGGAAGACAAGAGTTTGGGTGTGTGTACAGATGAAGGCAGGAGGTGGGGTGAGTGTACAGAAAAAGACAGGAGCTGGGGTGGGTGTACACTGGAAGACAGGATGTGGGGTGGGTATACAGAGGAAGACAGGAGTTGGGGTGAGTGTACAGAGGAAGACAGGAGGTGGGGTGAGCATACAGAGGAAGACAGGACGTGGGGTGAGTGTACAGAGGAACGTGGGAGGTGGGGTGAGTGTACAGTGGAAGACATGAGGTGGGGTTACTGTACAGAGGAAGGTGGGAGGTGGGGGGGGTGTACAGAGGAAGACAGGAGGAGGGGTGAGTGTACAGAGGAAGACAGGATGTTGGGTGGTTGTACTGAGTAAGACAGGAGGTTGGGTGAGTGTACAGAGGAATACGGGAGGTTGAGTGAATGTACAGAGGAAGGCAGGAGGTGGGGTGAGTGTACAGAGGAAGACAGGAGGTGGGGAGAGTGTACAGAGGAAGGTGGGAGGTGGGGTGGGTGTACAGAGGAAGACGGGATGTGGGGTGAGTGTACAACGGAAGTTAGGAGGTGGGGTGAGTGTACAGAGGAAGACAGGAGGTGGGGTGATTGTACAGAGGAAAGTGGGAGGTGGGGTGGATGTACAGAGGAATTCAGGAGGTGGGGTGAGTGTACAGAGGAAGACATGAGGTGGTGTGGGGAGCAAAGGAAGACAGGAGGTGGCGTGAGTGTACAGTGGAAAGTGGGAGGTGGGGTGGGTTTACAGAGGAAGGTGGGGTGAGTGTACAGAGGATGACAGGAGGTGGGGTGGTGTACAGAGGAAGACAGCTGGTGGGGTGAGTGTACAGAGGAAGACAGGAGGTGGGGTGAGTGTACAGAGGAAGACAGGAGGTGGTGTGGGTGTGCAGAGGAAGACAGGAGGTTGGGTGGGTGTACAGACAAAGACAGGAGGACGGATGATTGTACAGAGGACGACAGGATGTTGGGTGGTTGCGGAGGAAGACGTGATATTGGGTGGGTTTACAGCTGAAGACAGGTAGTGGGGTCAGTGTACAGAAGAAGACAGGAGGTGGGGTGGTTGTACAGAGGAAGACAGGCGGTGGGTTGAGTGTACAGAGGAAGACAGAAGGTTGTGTGTTTGCAAGGAGGAAGACAGGAATTTGCGTGGGTTTGCAGATGAAGACAGGAGGTGGGGTGAGTGTACAGAAGAAGTCAGGAGGTGGGGTGGGTGTACTGAGGAAGACAGGAGGTGGGGTGAGTATACAGAGGAAGACAGGAGGTGGGGTGAGTGTACAGAGGAAGACAGGAGGTGGGGTGTGTTTACAAAGTAAGACAGGAGGTGGGGTGGGTGTACAGAGGAAGACAGGAGGTCGGGTGGGTGTACAGAGGAAGACAGGAGGTGGGGTGTGTTTACAAAGTAAGACAGGAGGTGGGGTGAGTTTACAGAGGAAGACAGGAGGTAGGGTGAGTGTAAAGAGGAAGACAGGAGGTAGGGTGGGTGTACAGAAGAAGACAGGAGGTGGGGTGAGTGTACAGAGGAAGACAGGTGGTGGGGTGAGTGTACAGAGGAAGACAGGAGGTGGGGTGTGTTTACAAAGTAAGACAGGAGGTGGGGTGAGTTTACAGAGGAAGACAGGAGGTGGGGTGAGTGTACAGAGGAAGACAGGAGGTAGGGTGGGTGTACAGAGGAAGACAGGAGGTGGGGTGAGTGTACAGAGGAAGACAGGAGGTGGGGTGAGTGTACAGAGGAAGACAGGAGGTGGGGTGAGTGTACAGAGGAAGACAGGAGGTGGGGTGAGTGTACAGAGGAAGACAGGAGGTGGGGTGAGTGTACAGAGGAAGACAGGAGGTGGGGTGGGTGTACAGAAGAAGACAGGAGGTGGGATGATTGTTCAGAGGAAGACAGGATTTTGGGTGATTGCGGAGGAAGATGGGATATTGGCTGGGTTTACAGATGAAGACAGGTAGTGGGGTCACTGTACAGAAGAGGACAGGAGGTGGGGTGGGTGTACAGAGGAAGACAGGAGGTTGGGTGGGTGTACAGAGGAAGACAGGCGGTGGGTTGAGTGTACAGAGGAAGACAGGAGGTTGGGTGGTTGCACGGAGGAAGACAGGAATTTGCGTGGGTTTGCAGATGAAGACAGGAGGTGGGGTGAGTGTACAGAAGAAGTCAGGAGGTGGGGTGGGTGTACTGAGGAAGACAGGAGGTGGGGTGAGTGTACAGATGAAGACAGGAGGTGGGGTGAGTGTACAGAGGAAGACAGGAGGTGGGGTGAGTTTACAAAGTAAGACAGGAGGTGGGGTGAGTGTGCAGAGTAAGACAGGAGGTGGGGTGAGTTTACAGAGGAAGACGGGAGGTAGGGTGAGTGTACAGAAGAAGATTGGAGGTGGGTTGAGTGTACAGAGGAAGACAGGTTGCGGGGTGTGTGTACAGAGGAAGACAGGAGGTGGAGTGAGTGTTCAGAAGAAGACAGAAGGTGGGGTGAGTGTACAGAGGAAGCCAGGAGGTGGGGTGATTGTACAGAGGAAGACAGGATGTGGGGTGGAGGTAGAGAGGAAAGTGGGTGTTGGGGTGAGTGTGCAGAGGAAGACAGAAGTTGGGGTGGGTGTACAGATGAAGACAGGAGGTGGGGTGAGTGTACAGAGGAAGACAGGAGGTGGGGTGAGTGTACAGATGAAGACAGGATGTGGGGTGAGTGTACAGAGGAAGACAGGAGGTTGGGTGAGCGTACAGAGGAAGACAGGAGTTTGGTGAGTGTACAGAGGAAGACTGGACGTGGGTTGGGTGTACAGAGGAAGACAGGCGGTGGGGTGAGTGTACAGAGGAAGACAGGATGTGGGGTAAGTGTACTGAGGAAGACAGGAGGTGGAGTGTGTGTACAGAATAAGACAGGAGGTGTGGTGAATGTACAGAGGAAGGCAGGAGGTGGGGTGAGTGTACAGAGGAATACAGGACGTGGGGTGAGTGTACAGAGGAAGACAGGAGGTGTTGTGGGTGTACAGAGGAAGGTGGGAGGTGGGGTGGATATATCTACGAAGACAGTAGGTGGGGTGAGTGTACAGAGGAAGACAGGAGGTGGGGTGAGTGTACAGATGAAGACAGGAGGTGGGGTGAGTTTACAGAGGAAGACAGGAGGTGGGGTGAGTGTACAGAGGAAGGTGGGAGGTGGGGTGAGTGTACACAGGAAGACAGGAGGTGGGGTGAGTGTACAGAGGAAAGTGGGAGGTGGGGTGGGTTTACAGAGGAAGGTGGGACGTGGGGTGAGTGTACAGAGGAAGACAGCAGGTGGGGTGGGTATAGAGAGGAAGTCAGGTGGTGGGGTGAGTGTACAGAGGAGACAGGAGGTGGGGTGAGTGTACAAAGGAAGACAGGAGGTGGGGTCGGTGTACAGAGGAGGACAGGAGGTGAGGTGGGTGTACAGAAGAAGACAGGAGCTGGGGTGGGTGTACAGAGGAAGACAGGAGGTGGGGTGGGTTTACAGAGGAGGACAGGATGTGGGGTGGGTGTACAGAGGAGGACAGGAGGTTCGGTGGTTGTACGGAGGAAGACAAGAGTTTGGGTGTGTGTACAGATGAAGGCAGGAGGTGGGGTGAGTGTACAGAAAAAGACAGGAGCTGGGGTGGGTGTACACTGGAAGACAGGATGTGGGGTGGGTATACAGAGGAAGACAGGAGTTGGGGTGAGTGTACAGAGGAAGACAGGAGGTGGGGTGAGCATACAGAGGAAGACAGGACGTGGGGTGAGTGTACAGAGGAACGTGGGAGGTGGGGTGAGTGTACAGTGGAAGACATGAGGTGGGGTTACTGTACAGAGGAAGGTGGGAGGTGGGGGGGGTGTACAGAGGAAGACAGGAGGAGGGGTGAGTGTACAGAGGAAGACAGGATGTTGGGTGGTTGTACTGAGTAAGACAGGAGGTTGGGTGAGTGTACAGAGGAATACGGGAGGTTGAGTGAATGTACAGAGGAAGGCAGGAGGTGGGGTGAGTGTACAGAGGAAGACAGGAGGTGGGGAGAGTGTACAGAGGAAGGTGGGAGGTGGGGTGGGTGTACAGAGGAAGACGGGATGTGGGGTGAGTGTACAACGGAAGTTAGGAGGTGGGGTGAGTGTACAGAGGAAGACAGGAGGTGGGGTGATTGTACAGAGGAAAGTGGGAGGTGGGGTGGATGTACAGAGGAATTCAGGAGGTGGGGTGAGTGTACAGAGGAAGACATGAGGTGGTGTGGGGAGCAAAGGAAGACAGGAGGTGGCGTGAGTGTACAGTGGAAAGTGGGAGGTGGGGTGGGTTTACAGAGGAAGGTGGGGTGAGTGTACAGAGGATGACAGGAGGTGGGGTGGTGTACAGAGGAAGACAGCTGGTGGGGTGAGTGTACAGAGGAAGACAGGAGGTGGGGTGAGTGTACAGAGGAAGACAGGAGGTGGTGTGGGTGTGCAGAGGAAGACAGGAGGTTGGGTGGGTGTACAGACAAAGACAGGAGGACGGATGATTGTACAGAGGACGACAGGATGTTGGGTGGTTGCGGAGGAAGACGTGATATTGGGTGGGTTTACAGCTGAAGACAGGTAGTGGGGTCAGTGTACAGAAGAAGACAGGAGGTGGGGTGGTTGTACAGAGGAAGACAGGCGGTGGGTTGAGTGTACAGAGGAAGACAGAAGGTTGTGTGTTTGCAAGGAGGAAGACAGGAATTTGCGTGGGTTTGCAGATGAAGACAGGAGGTGGGGTGAGTGTACAGAAGAAGTCAGGAGGTGGGGTGGGTGTACTGAGGAAGACAGGAGGTGGGGTGAGTATACAGAGGAAGACAGGAGGTGGGGTGAGTGTACAGAGGAAGACAGGAGGTGGGGTGTGTTTACAAAGTAAGACAGGAGGTGGGGTGGGTGTACAGAGGAAGACAGGAGGTCGGGTGGGTGTACAGAGGAAGACAGGAGGTGGGGTGTGTTTACAAAGTAAGACAGGAGGTGGGGTGAGTTTACAGAGGAAGACAGGAGGTAGGGTGAGTGTACAGAGGAAGACAGGAGGTGGGGTGAGTGTAAAGAGGAAGACAGGAGGTAGGGTGGGTGTACAGAAGAAGACAGGAGGTGGGGTGAGTGTACAGAGGAAGACAGGTGGTGGGGTGAGTGTACAGAGGAAGACAGGAGGTGGGGTGTGTTTACAAAGTAAGACAGGAGGTGGGGTGAGTTTACAGAGGAAGACAGGAGGTGGGGTGAGTGTACAGAGGAAGACAGGAGGTAGGGTGGGTGTACAGAGGAAGACAGGAGGTGGGGTGAGTGTACAGAGGAAGACAGGAGGTGGGGTGAGTGTACAGAGGAAGACAGGAGGTGGGGTGAGTGTACAGAGGAAGACAGGAGGTGGGGTGAGTGTACAGAGGAAGACAGGAGGTGGGGTGAGTGTACAGAGGAAGACAGGAGGTGGGGTGGGTGTACAGAAGAAGACAGGAGGTGGGATGATTGTTCAGAGGAAGACAGGATTTTGGGTGATTGCGGAGGAAGATGGGATATTGGCTGGGTTTACAGATGAAGACAGGTAGTGGGGTCACTGTACAGAAGAGGACAGGAGGTGGGGTGGGTGTACAGAGGAAGACAGGAGGTTGGGTGGGTGTACAGAGGAAGACAGGCGGTGGGTTGAGTGTACAGAGGAAGACAGGAGGTTGGGTGGTTGCACGGAGGAAGACAGGAATTTGCGTGGGTTTGCAGATGAAGACAGGAGGTGGGGTGAGTGTACAGAAGAAGTCAGGAGGTGGGGTGGGTGTACTGAGGAAGACAGGAGGTGGGGTGAGTGTACAGATGAAGACAGGAGGTGGGGTGAGTGTACAGAGGAAGACAGGAGGTGGGGTGAGTTTACAAAGTAAGACAGGAGGTGGGGTGAGTGTGCAGAGTAAGACAGGAGGTGGGGTGAGTTTACAGAGGAAGACGGGAGGTAGGGTGAGTGTACAGAAGAAGATTGGAGGTGGGTTGAGTGTACAGAGGAAGACAGGTTGCGGGGTGTGTGTACAGAGGAAGACAGGAGGTGGAGTGAGTGTTCAGAAGAAGACAGAAGGTGGGGTGAGTGTACAGAGGAAGCCAGGAGGTGGGGTGATTGTACAGAGGAAGACAGGATGTGGGGTGGAGGTAGAGAGGAAAGTGGGTGTTGGGGTGAGTGTGCAGAGGAAGACAGAAGTTGGGGTGGGTGTACAGATGAAGACAGGAGGTGGGGTGAGTGTACAGAGGAAGACAGGAGGTGGGGTGAGTGTACAGATGAAGACAGGATGTGGGGTGAGTGTACAGAGGAAGACAGGAGGTTGGGTGAGCGTACAGAGGAAGACAGGAGTTTGGTGAGTGTACAGAGGAAGACTGGACGTGGGTTGGGTGTACAGAGGAAGACAGGCGGTGGGGTGAGTGTACAGAGGAAGACAGGATGTGGGGTAAGTGTACTGAGGAAGACAGGAGGTGGAGTGTGTGTACAGAATAAGACAGGAGGTGTGGTGAATGTACAGAGGAAGGCAGGAGGTGGGGTGAGTGTACAGAGGAATACAGGACGTGGGGTGAGTGTACAGAGGAAGACAGGAGGTGTTGTGGGTGTACAGAGGAAGGTGGGAGGTGGGGTGGATATATCTACGAAGACAGTAGGTGGGGTGAGTGTACAGAGGAAGACAGGAGGTGGGGTGAGTGTACAGATGAAGACAGGAGGTGGGGTGAGTTTACAGAGGAAGACAGGAGGTGGGGTGAGTGTACAGAGGAAGGTGGGAGGTGGGGTGAGTGTACACAGGAAGACAGGAGGTGGGGTGAGTGTACAGAGGAAAGTGGGAGGTGGGGTGGGTTTACAGAGGAAGGTGGGACGTGGGGTGAGTGTACAGAGGAAGACAGCAGGTGGGGTGGGTATAGAGAGGAAGTCAGGTGGTGGGGTGAGTGTACAGAGGAGACAGGAGGTGGGGTGAGTGTACAAAGGAAGACAGGAGGTGGGGTCGGTGTACAGAGGAGGACAGGAGGTGAGGTGGGTGTACAGAAGAAGACAGGAGCTGGGGTGGGTGTACAGAGGAAGACAGGAGGTGGGGTGGGTTTACAGAGGAGGACAGGATGTGGGGTGGGTGTACAGAGGAGGACAGGAGGTTCGGTGGTTGTACGGAGGAAGACAAGAGTTTGGGTGTGTGTACAGATGAAGGCAGGAGGTGGGGTGAGTGTACAGAAAAAGACAGGAGCTGGGGTGGGTGTACACTGGAAGACAGGATGTGGGGTGGGTATACAGAGGAAGACAGGAGTTGGGGTGAGTGTACAGAGGAAGACAGGAGGTGGGGTGAGCATACAGAGGAAGACAGGACGTGGGGTGAGTGTACAGAGGAACGTGGGAGGTGGGGTGAGTGTACAGTGGAAGACATGAGGTGGGGTTACTGTACAGAGGAAGGTGGGAGGTGGGGGGGGTGTACAGAGGAAGACAGGAGGAGGGGTGAGTGTACAGAGGAAGACAGGATGTTGGGTGGTTGTACTGAGTAAGACAGGAGGTTGGGTGAGTGTACAGAGGAATACGGGAGGTTGAGTGAATGTACAGAGGAAGGCAGGAGGTGGGGTGAGTGTACAGAGGAAGACAGGAGGTGGGGAGAGTGTACAGAGGAAGGTGGGAGGTGGGGTGGGTGTACAGAGGAAGACGGGATGTGGGGTGAGTGTACAACGGAAGTTAGGAGGTGGGGTGAGTGTACAGAGGAAGACAGGAGGTGGGGTGATTGTACAGAGGAAAGTGGGAGGTGGGGTGGATGTACAGAGGAATTCAGGAGGTGGGGTGAGTGTACAGAGGAAGACATGAGGTGGTGTGGGGAGCAAAGGAAGACAGGAGGTGGCGTGAGTGTACAGTGGAAAGTGGGAGGTGGGGTGGGTTTACAGAGGAAGGTGGGGTGAGTGTACAGAGGATGACAGGAGGTGGGGTGGTGTACAGAGGAAGACAGCTGGTGGGGTGAGTGTACAGAGGAAGACAGGAGGTGGGGTGAGTGTACAGAGGAAGACAGGAGGTGGTGTGGGTGTGCAGAGGAAGACAGGAGGTTGGGTGGGTGTACAGACAAAGACAGGAGGACGGATGATTGTACAGAGGACGACAGGATGTTGGGTGGTTGCGGAGGAAGACGTGATATTGGGTGGGTTTACAGCTGAAGACAGGTAGTGGGGTCAGTGTACAGAAGAAGACAGGAGGTGGGGTGGTTGTACAGAGGAAGACAGGCGGTGGGTTGAGTGTACAGAGGAAGACAGAAGGTTGTGTGTTTGCAAGGAGGAAGACAGGAATTTGCGTGGGTTTGCAGATGAAGACAGGAGGTGGGGTGAGTGTACAGAAGAAGTCAGGAGGTGGGGTGGGTGTACTGAGGAAGACAGGAGGTGGGGTGAGTATACAGAGGAAGACAGGAGGTGGGGTGAGTGTACAGAGGAAGACAGGAGGTGGGGTGTGTTTACAAAGTAAGACAGGAGGTGGGGTGGGTGTACAGAGGAAGACAGGAGGTCGGGTGGGTGTACAGAGGAAGACAGGAGGTGGGGTGTGTTTACAAAGTAAGACAGGAGGTGGGGTGAGTTTACAGAGGAAGACAGGAGGTAGGGTGAGTGTACAGAGGAAGACAGGAGGTGGGGTGAGTGTAAAGAGGAAGACAGGAGGTAGGGTGGGTGTACAGAAGAAGACAGGAGGTGGGGTGAGTGTACAGAGGAAGACAGGTGGTGGGGTGAGTGTACAGAGGAAGACAGGAGGTGGGGTGTGTTTACAAAGTAAGACAGGAGGTGGGGTGAGTTTACAGAGGAAGACAGGAGGTGGGGTGAGTGTACAGAGGAAGACAGGAGGTAGGGTGGGTGTACAGAGGAAGACAGGAGGTGGGGTGAGTGTACAGAGGAAGACAGGAGGTGGGGTGAGTGTACAGAGGAAGACAGGAGGTGGGGTGAGTGTACAGAGGAAGACAGGAGGTGGGGTGAGTGTACAGAGGAAGACAGGAGGTGGGGTGAGTGTACAGAGGAAGACAGGAGGTGGGGTGGGTGTACAGAAGAAGACAGGAGGTGGGATGATTGTTCAGAGGAAGACAGGATTTTGGGTGATTGCGGAGGAAGATGGGATATTGGCTGGGTTTACAGATGAAGACAGGTAGTGGGGTCACTGTACAGAAGAGGACAGGAGGTGGGGTGGGTGTACAGAGGAAGACAGGAGGTTGGGTGGGTGTACAGAGGAAGACAGGCGGTGGGTTGAGTGTACAGAGGAAGACAGGAGGTTGGGTGGTTGCACGGAGGAAGACAGGAATTTGCGTGGGTTTGCAGATGAAGACAGGAGGTGGGGTGAGTGTACAGAAGAAGTCAGGAGGTGGGGTGGGTGTACTGAGGAAGACAGGAGGTGGGGTGAGTGTACAGATGAAGACAGGAGGTGGGGTGAGTGTACAGAGGAAGACAGGAGGTGGGGTGAGTTTACAAAGTAAGACAGGAGGTGGGGTGAGTGTGCAGAGTAAGACAGGAGGTGGGGTGAGTTTACAGAGGAAGACGGGAGGTAGGGTGAGTGTACAGAAGAAGATTGGAGGTGGGTTGAGTGTACAGAGGAAGACAGGTTGCGGGGTGTGTGTACAGAGGAAGACAGGAGGTGGAGTGAGTGTTCAGAAGAAGACAGAAGGTGGGGTGAGTGTACAGAGGAAGCCAGGAGGTGGGGTGATTGTACAGAGGAAGACAGGATGTGGGGTGGAGGTAGAGAGGAAAGTGGGTGTTGGGGTGAGTGTGCAGAGGAAGACAGAAGTTGGGGTGGGTGTACAGATGAAGACAGGAGGTGGGGTGAGTGTACAGAGGAAGACAGGAGGTGGGGTGAGTGTACAGATGAAGACAGGATGTGGGGTGAGTGTACAGAGGAAGACAGGAGGTTGGGTGAGCGTACAGAGGAAGACAGGAGTTTGGTGAGTGTACAGAGGAAGACTGGACGTGGGTTGGGTGTACAGAGGAAGACAGGCGGTGGGGTGAGTGTACAGAGGAAGACAGGATGTGGGGTAAGTGTACTGAGGAAGACAGGAGGTGGAGTGTGTGTACAGAATAAGACAGGAGGTGTGGTGAATGTACAGAGGAAGGCAGGAGGTGGGGTGAGTGTACAGAGGAATACAGGACGTGGGGTGAGTGTACAGAGGAAGACAGGAGGTGTTGTGGGTGTACAGAGGAAGGTGGGAGGTGGGGTGGATATATCTACGAAGACAGTAGGTGGGGTGAGTGTACAGAGGAAGACGGGAGGTGGTGTGGGTGTACAGAATAAGACAGGAGGTGTGGTGAGTGTACAGAGGAAGGCAGGAGGTGGGGTGAGTGTACAGAGGAAGACAGGAGGTGGTGTGTGTGTACAGAGGAAGGTGGGAGGTGGGGTGGATGTATCTACGAAGACAGTAGGTGGGATGAGTGTACAGAGGAAGACGGGAGGTGGTGTGGGTGTACAGAGGAAGGTGGGAGGAGGGTTGGGTGTATAGACAAAGACAGGAGGTGGGGTGAGTGTACAGAGCAAGACAGGAGGTGGGGTGAGTGTACAGAGGAAGACAGGAGGTGGGGTGAGTGTACAGAGGAAGACAGGAGTTTGGTGAGTGTACAGAGGAAGACTGGAGGTGGGGTGTGTGTACAGAGGAAGACAGGAGTTTGGTGAGTGTACAGAGGAAGACTGGAGGTGAGGTGAGTGTACAGAGGAAGGTGGGAGGTGGGGTGGGTTTACAGAGGAAGGTGGGACGTGGGGTGTGTGTACAGAGGAAGACAGTAGGTGGGGTGAGTGTACAGAGGAAGACAGGAAGTGGTGTGGGTGTACAGAGGAAGGTGGGAGGAGAGTTGGATGTATAGACGAAGACAGGAGGTGGGGTGGGCGTAAAGAGGAAGAGGGGAGTTGGGGTGAGCGTACAGCGGAAGTCAGGATGTGGGGTGAGTGTACAGAGGAAGTCAGGATGTGGGGTGATTGTACAGAGGAAGGTGGGAGGTGGGGTGGGTGTGCAGAAGAAGACAGGAGGTGGGGTGAGTATACACAGGAAGACAGGAGGTGGGGTGGGTGTACAGAGGAAGACAGGAGGTGGGGTGAGTGTACAGAGGAAGACAGGATGTGGTTTGAGTGTACAGAGGAAGGTGGGAGGTGGGGTGACTTTACAGAGAAAGACAGGATGTGGGGTGGGTGTAGAGAAGAAAACAGGTGGTGGGGTGAGTGTACAGAGGAGACAAGAGGTGGGGTGAGTGTACAGAGGAGACAAGAGGTGGGGTGGGTGTACAGAGGAGGACAGGAGGTTGGGTGGTTGCACGGAGGAAGACAGGATTTTGGATGGGTTTACAAATGAAGACGGGAGGTGGGGTGGGTGTACAGAAGAAGACAGGATGTGGGGTGGGTGAACAGACGAAGACAGGAGGTGGAGTGGATCTACAGAGGAAGACAGGAAGTGGGGTGAGTTTAAAGAGGAATGTGGGAGATGGGGTGGGTTTACAGAGGAAGACATTAGTTGGTGTGGGTGTACAGAGGAACGTTGGAGGTGGGGTGAGTGTACAGAGGAAGACAGGAGATGGGGTGAGTGTACAGAGGAAGACAGGAGGTGGGGTGAGTGTACAGAGGAAGACAGGAGGTGGGGTGGGTGTAGAGAGGAAAGTCGGAGGTGGGGTTGGTGTACAGTCGAAGACAGGAGGTGGGGTGAGTGTACAGAGGAATACAGGAGGTGGGGTGGGTTTACAGAGGAAGACAGGATGTGTGGTGAGTGTACAGAGGAAGACAGGAGGTGGGGTGAGTGTACAGAGGAAGACAGGAGGTGGGGTGGGTTTACAGAGGAAGACAGGAGGTGGGGTGAGTGTACAGAGGAAGACAGGAGGTGGGGAGAGCGTCGAGAAGTAGACACGATGTGGGGAGACTTTACAGAGGAAGACAGGATGTGGGGTGAGTGTACAGAGGAAGGTGGGTGGTGGGGTGTGTTTACAGAGGAAGGTGGGAGGTGGGGTGAGTGTACAGAGGAATACAGGAGGTGGGGTTTGTGTACAGAGGAAGACAGGAGGTGGGGTGGGTGTACAGAGGAAGACAGGCGGTGGGGTGATTGTACAGAGGAAGGCAGGAGGTTGGGTGGTTGCACGGAGGAAGACAGGATTTTGGATGGGTTTACAAATGAAGACGGGAGGTGGGGTGAGTTTACAGAAGAATACAGGAGGTGTGGTGGGTGTACAGAGGAAGACAGGAGGTGGGGTGGGTGTACAGAGCAAGACAGGATGTGGGGTGGGTGAACAGACGAAGACAGGAGGTGGAGTGGATCTACAGAGGAAGACAGGAAGTGGGGTGAGTTTACAGAGGAATGTGGGAGATGGGGTGGGTTTACAGAGGAAGGTTGGAGGTGGGGTTCGTGTACAGAGGAAGACAGGAGGTGGGGTGAGTGTACAGAGGAAGACAGGAGGTGGGGCGAGTGAACAGAGGAAGACAGGAGGTTGGGTGGTTGTACAGAGGAAGACAGGAGGTGGGGTGAGTGTACAGAGGAAGACAGGAGGTGGGGTGGGTGTACAGAGGAAGACAGGAGGTGGGCGTGTTTACAAAGTAAGACAGGAGGTGGGGTGAGTGTGCAGAGTAAGACTGGATTTGGGGTGAGTGTACAGAGGAAGACAGGAGGTGGGGTGAGTGTACAGAGGAAGACAGGAGGTTGGGTGGTTGTACAGAGGAAGACAGGAGGTGGGGTGAGTGTACAGAGGAAGACAGAAGGTGGGGTGAGTGTGCAGAGGAAGACAGGAGTTTGGGTGATTGTACAGAGGAAGACAGGATGTGGGGTGTGTGTACAGGGGAAGACAGGAGGTGGGGTGAGTGTACAGAGAAAGACAGGAGGTGGGGTGGGTGTACAGAGGAAGACAGGAGGTGGGGTGAGTTTACAGAGGAAGACAGGAGGTGGGGTGAGTGTACAGAGGAAGACAGGAGGTGGGGTGAGTTTACAGAGGAAGACAGGAGGTGGGGTGGGTGTAGAGAGGAAAGTCGGAGGTGGGGTTGGTGAACAGAGGAAGGTGGGAGTTGGGGTGAGTGTACTGAGGACGACAGGAGTTGGGGTGAGTGTACAGAGGAATACAGGAGGTCGGGTGGGTGTACAGAGGAAGACAGGAGGTGGGGTGAGTGTACAGATGAAGACAGGAGGTTGGGTGGTTGTACAGAGGAAGACAGGAGGTGGGTTGAGTGTACAGAGGAAGACAGGAGGTTGGGTGGTTGTACAGAGGAAGACAGGAGGTGGGGTGAGTGTACAGAGCAAGACAGGAGGTGGGCGTGTTTACAAAGTAAGACAGGAGGTGGGGTGAGTGTGCAGAGTAAGACTGGATTTGGGGTGAGTGTACAGAGGAAGACAGGAGGTGGGGTGAGTGTACAGAGGAATACAGGAGGTCGGGTGGCTGTACATAGGAAGACAGGAGGTGGGGTGGGTGCACAGAGGAAGACAGGAGGTGGGGTGATTGTACAGAGGAAGACAGGAGGTAGGGTGGGTGTACATTGGAAGGTGGGAGGTGGGGTGGGTGTTCAGAGGAAGACAGGAGGAGGGGTGAGTTTACAGAGGAAGTCAGGATGTGGGGTGGGTGTACAGAGGAAGTCAGGATGTGGGGTGGGTGTACAGAGGAAGGTGGGAGGTGGGGTGAGTGTACAGAGGAAGACAGGATGTGGGGTGAGTGTACAGAGGAAGACAGGAGGTGGGGTGAGTGTTCAGAGGAAGACAGGATGTGGGTTGAGTGTACAGAGGAATGTGGGAGGTGGGTTGAGTGTACAGATGAAGACAGGAGGTAGGGTGAGTGTACAGAGGAAGACAGGAGGTGGGTTGAGTGTACAGAGTAAGGTGGGAGGTGGGGTGAGTGTACAGAGGAAGACAGAAGGTGGGGTGAGTGTACAGAGGAAGACAGGAGGAGGGGTGAGTGTACAGAGGAAGACAGGAGGAGGGGTGAGTGTACAGAGGAAGGTGGGAGGTGGGGTGAGTGTACAGAGGAAGACAGAAGGTGGGGTGAGTGTACAGAGGAAGACAGGAGGTGGGGTGAGTGTACAGAGGAAGACAGAAGGTGAGGTGAGTGTACAGAGGAAGACAGGAGGTGGGGTGAGTGTACAGAGGAAGACAGGATGTGGGTTGAGTGTACAGAGGAATGTGGGAGGTGGGTTGAGTGTACAGAGGAATGTGGGAGGTGGGTTGAGTGTACAGATGAAGACAGGAGGTGGGGTGAGTGTACAGAGGAAGACAGGAGGTGGGGTGAGTGTACAGAGGAAGGTGGGAGGTGGGGTGAGTGTACAGAGGAAGACAGGAGGTGGGGTGAGTGTACAGAGGAAGACAGAAGGTGGGGTGAGTGTACAGAGGAAGACAGGAGGTGGGGTGAGTGTACAGAGGAATGTGGGAGGTGGGTTGAGTGTACAGATGAAGACAGAAGGTGAGGTGAGTGTACAGAGGAAGACAGGAGGTGGGGTGAGTGTACAGAGGAAGACAGGATGTGGGGTGAGTGTACAGAGGAAGACAGGCGGTGGGGTGAGTGTACAGAGGAAGACAGGAGGTGGGGTGAGTGTACAGAGGAAGACAGGCGGTGGGGTGAGTGTACAGAGGAAGACAGAAGGTGGGGTGAGTGTACAGAGGAAGACAGGAGGAGGGGTGAGTGTACAGAGGAAGACAGGAGGTGGGGTGAGTGTACAGAGGAAGGTGGGAGGTGGGGTGAGTGTACAGAGGAAGACAGAAGGTGGGGTGAGTGTACAGAGGAAGACAGGAGGTGGGGTGAGTGTACAGAGGAAGACAGAAGGTGGGGTGAGTGTACAGAGGAAGACAGGAGGTGGGGTGAGTGTACAGAGGAAGACAGGATGTGGGTTGAGTGTACAGAGGAATGTGGGAGGTGGGTTGAGTGTACAGAGGAATGTGGGAGGTGGGTTGAGTGTACAGATGAAGACAGGAGGTGGGGTGAGTGTACAGACGAAGACAGGAGGTGGGGTGAGTGTACAGAGGAAGGTGGGAGGTGGGGTGAGTGTACAGAGGAAGACAGAAGGTGGGGTGAGTGTACAGAGGAAGACAGGAGGTGGGGTGAGTGTACAGAGGAATGTGGGAGGTGGGTTGAGTGTACAGATGAAGACAGAAGGTGAGGTGAGTGTACAGAAGAAGACAGGAGGTGGGGTGAGTGTACAGAGGAAGACAGGAGGTGGGGTGAGTGTACAGAGGAATGTGGGAGGTGGGTTGAGTGTACAGAGGAATGTGGGAGGTGGGTTGACTGTACAGATGAAGACAGGAGATGGGGTGAGTGTACAGAGGAAGACAGGAGGTGGGGTGAGTGTACAGAGGAAGGTGGGAGGTGGGGTGAGTGTACAGAGGAAGACAGAAGGTCGGGTGAGTGTACAGAGGAAGACAGGAGGTGGGGTGAGTGTACAGAGGAAGACAGGCGGTGGGGTGAGTGTACAGAGGAAGACAGGAGGTGGGGTGAGTGTACAGAGGAAGACAGGATGTGGGTTGAGTGTACAGAGGAATGTGGGAGGTGGGTTGAGTGTACAGATGAAGACAGGAGGTGGGTTGAGTGTACAGAGTAAGGTGGGAGGTGGGGTGAGTGTACAGAGGAAGACAGAAGGTGGGGTGAGTGTACAGAGGAAGACAGGAGGTGGGGTGAGTGTACAGAGGAAGACAGGAGGTGGGGTGAGTGTACAGAGGAAGACAGGAGGTGGGGTGAGTGTACAGAGGAAGGTGGGAGGTGGGGTGAGTGTACAGAGGAAGACAGAAGGTGGGGTGAGTGTACAGAGGAAGACAGGAGGTGGGGTGAGTGTACAGAGGAAGACAGAAGGTGGGGTGAGTGTACAGAGGAAGACAGGAGGTGGGGTGAGTGTACAGAGGAAGGTGGGTGGTGGGGTGAGTGTACAGAGGAAGACCGGAGGTGGGGTGAGTATACAGATGATGGCAGTAGAGTCTGTGCCAATATCAGTCTACATGGCGAGGGCAAGGGAATCTGGGTGGTCAGGAGTTTGGGGATTAGATCTTGGAGAATGTCTGCAAACACTTAGTGAATTTAATCAAAGAAAACCGAACCGGGAATGAGAATGTCGAGAATAGAGGTGATGGAGAGAGGGAGGTGGAGATGGGTGGAGAGAGGGAGGTGGAGTTGGGTGGAGAGAGGGATGTGGAGATGGGTGGAGGGAGGGAGGTGGAGTTGTTTTGGACCTGCGTCACACCCTTACCCCTGGATCACACCTCAACACCTGGATCCCACACCTGGCTGGTAAAAGTAGGGAAAATCCCAAGATATTCTCTAAGTATATCAATGGGAAGAGGATAACCAGGGAAAGAGTAGGGCCATAAGGGACCAAGGGTGCAATCTATGGGTGGAGCCAGAGGACATCGCCAGAGTGTTGAATGAATACTTCACATCCATCTTCACCCAAGAGAATGAGGATGAAGGTATCGAACTCGGGGAGAGAGACTGTGAGGTTCTTAAGCAAGTTGGTATAGGGAGTGACAAGGTATTGGATGTGTGGGCAGGCTTAAAATTGGACAAATCTCCAGGTCTGGATGATTTGTGTCCCAGACTGCTGAGGGAGGCAAGAGATGAGATCACAGGGGCTCTGACCTGAATGTTTAATTCCTCTCTGGCCACAGGGGAGGTGCCAGAGGACTGGAGAACAACTAATGTGGTTCCGCTATTTAAGAAGGGTTGCAGAGAGAAGCCAGGGAACTACAGGCCAGTGAGTCTCACATCAGTGGTAGGGAAACTTGGAGAAAACTCTGAAGGAGAGAATCTATCTCCACTTGGAGAGGCAAGGTTTGATCAGGGATAGTCAGCATGGCTTTGTCAGAGGGAGGTCATGCCTAACAAATTTGATTGAATTTTTTGAGGAGGTGACCAGGTGTGTAGGTGAGGGGAGTGCAGTGGATGTAGTTTATATGGATTTCAGCAAAGCCTTTGACAAGGTCCCACATGGGAGACTTATAAAGAAGGCAAATGTACATGGGATACAGGGTAATTTGATAAGGTGGATTCAAAATTGGCTTAGTTGTAGGAGACCGAGGGTGATGACAGAAGGATGCTTTAGTGACTGGAAGCCAGTGTCCAGTGGGGTACCACAGGGATCTGTGCTGGGTCCCCTATTATTTGTCATTTATATAAACGACATAGATGACTGTGTAGGGGGTAGGATTAGTAAGTTTGCGGACGACACAAAGATTGGCCGGGTGGTTAACAGTGAGGCTGAGTGTCTTGGGCTACAGGAAGATATAGACGGGATGGTCAAATGGGCAGATAAGTGGCAGATGGAATTTAACCCTGAAAAGTGTGAGGTGATACACTTTGGAAGGAGTAATTTGACAAGGAAGTATTCAATGAACAGCATGGCACTAGGAAGTTCTGAGGAACAAAGGGACCTTGGCGTGTGTGTCCATAGATCTCTGAAGGCAGAGGGGCATGTTAGTGGGGTGGTGAAAAAGGCATATGGGACACTTGCCTTTATCAATCGAGGCATAGATTACAAAAGTAGGGAGGGCATGTTGGAGTTGTATAGACCCTTGGTGAGGCCACAGCTGGAGTACTGTGTGCAGTTCTGGTCACCACATTATAGGAAGGATGTGATTGCACTGGAGGGGGTGCAGAGGAGATTCACCAGGATGTTGCCTGGGATGAAACATTTAAGTTATGAAGAGAGGTTGGATAGACTTGGGTTGTATTCGTTGGAGCAGAGAAGACTGAGGGGTGACCTGATCGAGGTGTACAAGATTATGAGGGGCATGGACATGGTGGATAGGGAGCAGCTGTTCCCCTTAGTTGAAGGGTCAGTCACAAGGGGGCATAAGTTCAAGGTGAGGGGCAGGAGGTTTAGGGGGGATGTGAGGAAAAACCTTTTTACCCAGAGGGTGGTGAGGGTCTGGAATGCACTGCCTGGGAGGGTGGTGGAGGTGGGTTGCCTCACATCCTTTAAAAAGCACCTGGATGAGCACTTGGCACCTCATAACATTCAAGGCTATGGGGCCAAGTGCTGGTCAATGGAGTTAGGGAGGTAGGTCAGCTGTTTCTCACGTGTCGGTGCAGACTCGATGGGCCGAAGGGCCTCTTCTGCACTGTGTGATTCTGTGATTCTGTGAAACACCCTAACGCCCGGATCACAGCCCAAAACTCGGATCACGTCTCAACACTCGGATCACACCCCAACACCCGGATGACACCCCAAAACCCGGATCACACCCCGACACCCGGATCACACCCCGACACCCGGATCACACACCAACACCAAGAAAACACGCTAACACCCAGATCACACCCCAAAACCCGGATCACACCCCAACACCCGGATCACACCCCAACACCCAGATCACACCCCAACACCCGGATCACACCCCAACACCCGGATCACACCCCACACCCGGATCACACCCCAAAACCCGGATCACGTGTCAACACACGGATCACACCCCAACACCCGGATCACATCCCAACACGCGGATCACATCCCACATCCGGATCACACCCCAACACCCGGATCACACCCCAACACGCGGATCACATCCCACATCCGGAACACACCCCACACCCGGATCACACCCCAACACCCGGATCACACCCAACACCCAGGTCATACCCCAACACTCGGATCACACCCCACACCCGGATCACACCCCAAAACCCGGATCACGTCTCAACACACGGATCACACCCCAACACCCGGATCATACCCAACACCCGGATCACACCCCAACACACGGATCACACCCCGACACCCGGATCACACCCCGACACCCGGATCACACCCCGACACCCGGATCAAACCCCAACACCAAGAAAACACCCCAACACCCGGATCACACCCCAAAACCCGGATCACGTCTCAACACCCGGATCACACCCAACACCAGGATCACACCCAACATCCAGGTCACACCCCAACACCCGGATCACACCCCAACACCCGCATCACACCCCAACACCCAGATCACACCACAACATCCAGATCACACCCCAACACGCGGATCACACCCAACATACGGATCACACCCCAACACACGGATCACACCCCGACACCCGGATCACACACCAAACCCGGATCACACCCCAACACCCAGAAACCACCCCAACACCCGGATCACACCCCAACACACGGATCACACCCCAACACACGGATCACACCCAACACCCAGATCACACCCCAACACCCGGATCACACCCCAACACCCGCACCACACCCCAACACCCGCATCACACCCCAACACCCGGATCACACCCAACACGCAGATCACACCCCAACACCCGGATCACACCCAACACCCGGATCACACCCCAACACACGGATCACACCCCGACACCCGGATCACACACCAACACCCGGGTCACACCCCAACACCCGGATCACACCCCAACACCCAGATCACACCCCAACACCCGGATCACACCCCAACACACAGATCACACCCCGACACCCGGATCACACACCAACACCCGGATCACACCCCAAGACCCGGAAAACACCCCAAGACCCGGATCATACCCAACACCCGGATGACACCCAACATCCGGATCACACCCCAACACCCGGATCAGACCCCAACACCCGGATCACACACCAAAACCCGGATCACACCCAACACCCAGATCACACCCCAACACACGGATCACATCCCACACCCGGATCACACCCCAAATCCCGGATCACGTCTCAACACACGGATAACACCCCAACACCCGGATCACACCCAACACCCGGATCACAACCCAACACACGGATCACACCCCAACACCCGGATCACACTCCGACACCCGGATCACACACCAACACCAAGAAAACACCCCAACACCCGGATCACACACCAAAACCCGGATCACGTCTCAACACCTGGATCACACACCAACACCCAGATCACACCCCAACACCCGGATCACACCCCAACACCCAGATCACACCCCAACACCCTGATCACACCCAACACCCGGATCACACCCCAACACACGGATCACACCCCAACACCCGGATCACACACCAACACCCGGATCACACCCCAACAACCAGAAAACACCCCAACACACGGATCACACCCAACACCCAGATCACACCCCAACACCCGGATCACACCCCACACACGGATCACACCCCAACACCCAGATCACACCCCAAAACCCTCATCACACGCCAACACCTGGATCACACCCCAACACCCAGATCACACCCCAACACCCGGATCACACCCAACACCCGGATCACACCCCAACACACGGATCACACCCCGACACCCGGATCACACACCAACACCCAGATCACACCCCAACACCCAGAAAACACCCCAACACCCTGAAAACACCCAACACCCGGATCACACCCCAACACACAGATCACACCCAACACCCGGATCACACCCCAAAACTCGGATCACACCCCAACACCCAGATCACACCCCAACACCCGGATCACAACCCACACCCAGATCACACTCCAACACCCGGATCACACCCCAACACACGGATCACGCCCAACACCCGGATCACACCCCAACACCCGGATCACACCCCAACACACAGATCACACCCAACACCCGGATCACACCCCAAAACTCGGATCACACCCCAACACCCAGATCACACCCCAACACCCGGATCACAACCCACACCCAGATCACACTCCAACACCCGGATCACACCCCAACACACGGATCACGCCCAACACCCGGATCACACCCCAACACCCGGATCACACCCCAACACCCAGATCACACCCCAACACCCGGATCACACCCCACACCCGGATCACAGCCCAACACCCAGATCACACCCCAACACCCGGATCACACCCCAACACACGGATCACACCCCAACACTCGGAACACACGCCAACACTCGGATCCCACCCAACACCCGGATCACACCCCAACACCCGGATCACACCCCAACACTCGGATCACACCCCGACACCCGGATCACACCACAACACACGGATCACACCCCAACACCCAGATCACACCCCAACACCCGGATCACACCATAACAGCCGGATCACACCCCAGCACCCAAATTACATCATAACACCCGGATCACACACCAACACATGGGTCACACCTCAACACCCAGATTACACCATAACAGCCGGATCACACCCCAACACCCGGATCACACCCCAACACAGGGATCACACCCAGATCACACCCCAACACCCGGATCATACCCCAACACCCGCATCACAGCCCAACACCCGGATCACACCCCAACACCCAGATCACACCCCAACACCCGCATCACACCCAACACCCAGATCACACCCCAACACACGGATCACACTCCGACACGCGGATCACACACCAACACCCGGATCACACCCCAACACCCAGAAAACACCCCAACACCCGGATCACACGCAACACCCGGATCACACCCCAACACCCGGATCACACCCCAACACACGGATCACACCCAACATCCGGATCACACCCCAACACCCGGATCACACCCCAACACCTGGATCACACCCCAACACCCGGATCACACCCCACACCCAGATCACACCCAACACCCGGATCACACCCAACACCCAGATCACACCCCAACACCCGGATCGCACCCCAACACCCGGATCACACCCCAACACCCGGATCACACCCAACACCCGGATCACACCCCAACACCCGGATCACACCCCAACACCCGGATCACACCCCACACCCGGATCACACCCCAAAACCCGGATCACGTCTCAACACACGGATCACACCTCAACACCCAGATCACAACCAACACCCGGATCACACCCCAACACACGGATCACACCCCGACACCCGGATCACACCCCGACACCCGGATCACACCCCAAAACCCGGATCACGTCTCAACACACGGATCACACCCCAACACCCAGATCACACCCCAAAACCCGGATCACGTCTCAACACCCGGATCACACCCCAACACCCAGATCACACCCCAACACCCGTTTCACACCCGACACCCAGATCACACCCCAAAACCCGGATCACTTCTCAACACACGGATCACACCCCAACACCCAGATCACACCCCAACACCCGGATCACACCCCAACACCCAGATCACACCCCAAAACCCGGATCACGTCTCAACACCCGGATCACACACCAACACCCAGATCACACCCCAACACCCGTTTCACACCCGACACCCAGATCACACCCCAAAACCCGGATCACTTCTCAACACACGGATCACACCCCAACACCCAGATCACACCCCAACACCCGGATCACACCCCAACACCCAGATCACACTCCAACACCAGGATCACACCCAACACCCGGATTACACCCCAACACACGGATCACACCCCGACACCCGGATCACACACCAATACCCGGATCACACCCCAACACCCAGAAAACACCCCAACACCCGGATCACACCCAACACCCGGATCACACCCCAACACCCGGATCACAGCCCAACACACGGATCACACCCAACACCCGGATCACACCCCAACACCCAGAAAACACCCCAACACACGGATCACACCCAACACCCGGATCACACCCCAACACACGGATCACACCCCGACACCCGGATCACACCCCAACACCCAGAAAACACCCCAACACCCGGATCACACCCCAACACACGGATCACACCCAACACCCGGATCACACCCCAACACCCGGATCACACCCCAACACGCAGATCACACCCCAACACATGGATCACACCCCACACCCAGATCACACCCAACACCCAGATCACACCCCAACACCCGGATCACGCCCCAACACCCAGATCACACCCCAACACCCTGATCACACCCAACACCCGGATCACACCCCAACACACGGATCACACCCCAACACCCGGATCACACACCAACACCCGAATCACACCCCAACAACCAGAAAACACCCCAACACACGGATCACACCCAACACCCAGATCACACCCCAACACCCGGATCACACCCCACACACGGATCACACCCCAACACCCAGATCACACCCCAAAACCCGCATCACACGCCAACACCCGGATCACACCCCAACACCCAGATCACACCCCAACACCCGGATCACACCCAACACCCGGATCACACCCCAACACACGGATCACACCCCGACACCCGGATCACACACCAACACCCAGATCACACCCCAACACCCAGAAAACACCCCAACACCCTGAAAACACCCAACACCCGGATCACACCCCAACACCCGGATCACACCCCAAGACACAGATCACACCCAACACCCGGATCACACCCCAAAACTCGGATCACACCCCAACACCCAGATCACACCCCAACACCCGGATCACACCCCACACCCAGATCACACTCCAACACCCGGATCACACCCCAACACCCGGATCACACCCCAACACCCGGTCGCACCCAACACCCAAGTCACACCCCAACACACGGATCACACCCAACACCCGGATCACACCCCAACACCCGGATCACACCCCAACACCCAGATCACACCCCAACACCCGGATCACACCCCACACCCGGATCACAGCCCAACACCCAGATCACACCCCAACAACCGGATCCCACCCAACACCCGGATCACACCCCAACACCCGGATCACACCCCAACACTCGGATCACACCCCGACACCCGGATCACACCCCAACACACGGATCACACCCCAACACCCGGATCACACCCCAACAGTCGGATCAAACCCCAACACCCAGATCACATCCCAACACACGGATCACACCCCAACACTCGGATCACACCCCCAACACCCGGATCACACCCAACACTCAGATCACACCCCAACACACGGATCACACCCCAACACCCGGATCACACCCCAACACCCGGATCACACCCCAACACACGGATCACACCCCAACACCCGGATCACACCCCAACTCCAACAAAACACCCCAACACCCGGATCACACCCCAAAACCCGGATCACGTCTCAACACCCAGATCACACCCCAACACCCAGATCACACCCCACACCCGCATCACACCCCAACACCCGGATCACACCCCAACACACGGATCACACCTCAACACCCGGATTACACCATAACAGCCGGATCACACCCAGCACCCCAAATTACATCATAACACCCGGATCACACACCAACACACGGGTCACACCTCAACACCCAGATTACACCATAACAGCCGGATCACACCCCAACACCCGGATCACACCCCAACACAGGGATCACACCCAGATCACACTCCAACACCCGGATCATACCCCAACACCCGCATCACAGCCCAACACCCGGATCACACCCCAACACCCAGATCACACCCCAACACCCACATCACACCCAACACCCGGATCACACCCCAACACACGGATCACACTCCGACACCCGGATCACACACCAACACCCGGATCACACCCCAACACCCAGAAAACACCCCAACACCCGGATCACACGCAACACCCGGATCACACCCCAACACCCGGATCACACCCCCAACACACGGATCACACCCAACATCCGGATCACACCCCAACACCCAGATCACACCCAACACCCGGATCACACCCAACACCCAGATCACACCCCAACACCCGGATCGCACCCCAACACCCGGATCACACCCCAACACCCGGATCACACCCCAACACCCCAACACCCGGATCACACCCCAACACCCGGATCACACCCCACACCCGGATCACACCCCAAAACCCGGATCACGTCTCAACACACGGATCACACCCCAACACCCAGATCACAACCAACACCCGGATCACACCCCAACACACGGATCACACCCCGACACCCGGATCACACCCCGACACCCGGATCACACCCCACACCCGGATAACACCCCACACCCGGATCACACCCCACACCCGGATCACACCCCAAAACCAAGAAAACACCCCAACACCCGGATCACACCCCAAAACCCGGATCACGTCTCAACACCCGGATCACACCCCAACACCCAGATCACACCCCAACACCCGTTTCACACCCGACACCCAGATCACACCCCAAAACCCGGATCACGTCTCAACACACGGATCACACCCCAACACCCAGATCACACCCCAACACCCAGATCACACCCCAACACCCGGATCACACCCCAACACCCAGATCACACTCCAACACCAGGATCACACCCAACACCCGGATTACACCCCAACACACGGATCACAGCCCAACACCCGGATCACACACCCAACACCCAGATCACACCCCAACACCCGGATCACAGCCCAACACCCGGATCAGAGCCCAACACACGGATCACACCCAACACCCAGATCACACCCCAACACCCGGATCACAGCCCAACACCCGGATCACAGCCCAACACACGGATCACACCCAACACCCGGATCACACCCCAACACCGAGAAAACACCCCAACACACGGATCACACCCAACACCCGGATCACACCCCAACACACGGATCACACCCCGACACCCGGATCACACCCCAACACCCGGATCACACCCCAACACCCTGATCACACCCCGACACCCAGAAAACACCCCAACACCCGGATCACACCCCAACACACGGATCACACCCCAACACCCGGATCACACCCAACACCCGGATCACACCTCAACACCCGGATCACACCCCAACACCCAGATCACACCCCAACACCCGGATCACACCCCAACACACAGATCACACCCCAACACTCGGACACACCCCGACACCCGGATCGCACCCCAACACACGGATCACACCCCAACACCCGGATCACACCCCAACACTCGGATCACACCCCAACACCCAGATCACACCCCAACACACGGATCACACCCCAACACTCGGATCACACCCCAACACCCGGATCACACCCAACACCCGGATCACACCTCAACACCCGGATCACACCCCACACCCGGATCACACCCCAACACACGGATCACACCCCAACACCCGGATCACACCCCAACACCCGGATCACACCCCAACACCAAGAAATCACCCCAACACCCGGATCACACCCCAAAACCCGGATCACGTCTCAACACCCGGATCACACTCAACACCCGGATCACACCCCAACACCCAGAATCACATCCCAACACCCAGATCACACCCCACACCCGGATCACACCCCAACACCTGGATCACACCCCAACACACGGATCACACCCCAACACCCCAGATCACACCCCAACACCCGGATCACACCTCAACACCCGGATTACACCATAACACCCGGATCACACACCAACACACGGGTCACACCTCAACACCCGGATTACACCATAACAGCCGGATCACACCCCAGCACCCGAATTACACCCCAACACCCGGATCACATCCCAACACCCGGATCACACCCCAACACCCAGATCACACCCCAACACCCGGATCACACCCCACACCCGGATCACACCCCAACACACGGATCACACCCCGACACCCACATCTCACACAACACCCGGTCACACCCCAACACCCGAATCACACCTCAACACCCACATCATAGCCAACACCCGGATCACACCTCAACACCCACATTATACCCAACACCCGGATCACACCTCAACACCCACATCATACCCAACACCCGGATCACACCCCAACACCCAGTTCACACCATAACACCCAGATCATACCCAACACCCGGATCACACCTCAGCACCCACATCACACCCAACACCTGGATCACACCCCGACACCCACATCACACCGAACACCCGGATTACACCCCCAACACCCGGATCACACCCCAACACCCGGATCACACCCAACACCCGGATCACACCCAACACCCAGATCACACCCCAACACCCGGATCACAACCCACACCCAGATCACACTCCAACACCCGGATCACACCCCAACACACGGATCACGCCCAACACCCGGATCACACCCCAACACCCGGATCACACCCCAACACCCAGATCACACCCCAACACCCGGATCACACCCCACACCCGGATCACAGCCCAACACCCAGATCACACCCCAACACCCGGATCACACCCCAACACACGGATCACACCCCAACACTCGGAACACACGCCAACACTCGGATCCCACCCAACACCCGGATCACACCCCAACACCCGGATCACACCCCAACACTCGGATCACACCCCGACACCCGGATCACACCCCAACACACGGATCACACCCCAACACCCAGATCACACCCCAACACCCGGATCACACCATAACAGCCGGATCACACCCCAGCACCCAAATTACATCATAACACCCGGATCACACACCAACACATGGGTCACACCTCAACACCCAGATTACACCATAACAGCCGGATCACACCCCAACACCCGGATCACACCCCAAAACTCGGATCACACCCCAACACCCAGATCACACCCCAACACCCGGATCACACCCCACACCCAGATCACACTCCAACACCCGGATCACACCCCAACACCCGGATCACACCCCAACACCCGGTCGCACCCCAACACCCAAGTCACACCCCAACACACGGATCACACCCAACACCCGGATCACACCCCAACACCCGGATCACACCCCAACACCCAGATCACACCCCAACACCCGGATCACACCCCACACCCGGATCACAGCCCAACACCCAGATCACACCCCAACAACCGGATCCCACCCAACACCCGGATCACACCCCAACACCCGGATCACACCCCAACACTCGGATCACACCCCGACACCCGGATCACACCCCAACACACGGATCACACCCCAACACCCGGATCACACCCCAACAGTCGGATCAAACCCCAACACCCAGATCACACCCCAACACACGGATCACACCCCAACACTCGGATCACACCCCAACACCCGGATCACACCCAACACTCAGATCACACCCCAACACACGGATCACACCCCAACACCCGGATCACACCCCAACACCCGGATCACACCCCAACACACGGATCACACCCCAACACCCGGATCACACCCCAACTCCAACAAAACACCCCAACACCCGGATCACACCCCAAAACCCGGATCACGTCTCAACACCCAGATCACACCCCAACACCCAGATCACACCCCACACCCGCATCACACCCCAACACCCGGATCACACCCCAACACACGGATCACACCTCAACACCCGGATTACACCATAACAGCCGGATCACACCCCAGCACCCAAATTACATCATAACACCCGGATCACACACCAACACACGGGTCACACCTCAACACCCAGATTACACCATAACAGCCGGATCACACCCCAACACCCGGATCACACCCCAACACAGGGATCACACCCAGATCACACTCCAACACCCGGATCATACCCCAACACCCGCATCACAGCCCAACACCCGGATCACACCCCAACACCCAGATCACACCCCAACACCCACATCACACCCAACACCCGGATCACACCCCAACACACGGATCACACTCCGACACCCGGATCACACACCAACACCCGGATCACACCCCAACACCCAGAAAACACCCCAACACCCGGATCACACGCAAAACCCGGATCACACCCCAACACCCGGATCACACCCCAACACACGGATCACACCCAACATCCGGATCACACCCCAACACCCAGATCACACCCAACACCCGGATCACACCCAACACCCAGATCACACCCCAACACCCGGATCGCACCCCAACACCCGGATCACACCCCAACACCCGGATCACACCCCAACACCCCAACACCCGGATCACACCCCAACACCCGGATCACACCCCACACCCGGATCACACCCCAAAACCCGGATCACGTCTCAACACACGGATCACACCCCAACACCCAGATCACAACCAACACCCGGATCACACCCCAACACACGGATCACACCCCGACACCCGGATCACACCCCGACACCCGGATCACACCCCACACCCGGATAACACCCCACACCCGGATCACACCCCACACCCGGATCACACCCCAAAACCAAGAAAACACCCCAACACCCGGATCACACCCCAAAACCCGGATCACGTCTCAACACCCGGATCACACCCCAACACCCAGATCACACCCCAACACCCGTTTCACACCCGACACCCAGATCACACCCCAAAACCCGGATCACGTCTCAACACACGGATCACACCCCAACACCCAGATCACACCCCAACACCCAGATCACACCCCAACACCCGGATCACACCCCAACACCCAGATCACACTCCAACACCAGGATCACACCCAACACCCGGATTACACCCCAACACACGGATCACAGCCCAACACCCGGATCACACACCCAACACCCAGATCACACCCCAACACCCGGATCACAGCCCAACACCCGGATCAGAGCCCAACACACGGATCACACCCAACACCCAGATCACACCCCAACACCCGGATCACAGCCCAACACCCGGATCACAGCCCAACACACGGATCACACCCAACACCCGGATCACACCCCAACACCGAGAAAACACCCCAACACACGGATCACACCCAACACCCGGATCACACCCCAACACACGGATCACACCCCGACACCCGGATCACACCCCAACACCCGGATCACACCCCGACACCCAGATCACACCCCGACACCCAGAAAACACCCCAACACCCGGATCACACCCCAACACACGGATCACACCCCAACACCCGGATCACACCCAACACCCGGATCACACCTCAACACCCGGATCACACCCCAACACCCAGATCACACCCCAACACCCGGATCACACCCCAACACACAGATCACACCCCAACACTCGGATCACACCCCCAACACTCAGATCACACACCAACACCCGGATCACACCCCAACACCCGGATCACACCCCAACACTCGGACACACCCCGACACCCGGATCGCACCCCAACACACGGATCACACCCCAACACCCGGATCACACCCCAACACTCGGATCACACCCCAACACCCAGATCACACCCCAACACACGGATCACACCCCAACACTCGGATCACACCCCAACACCCGGATCACACCCAACACCCGGATCACACCTCAACACCCGGATCACACCCCACACCCGGATCACACCCCAACACACGGATCACACCCCAACACCCGGATCACACCCCAACACCCGGATCACACCCCAACACCAAGAAATCACCCCAACACCCGGATCACACCCCAAAACCCGGATCACGTCTCAACACCCGGATCACACTCAACACCCGGATCACACCCCAACACCCAGATCACATCCCAACACCCAGATCACACCCCCACACCCGGATCACACCCCAACACCTGGATCACACCCCAACACACGGATCACACCCCAACACCCAGATCACACCCCAACACCCGGATCACACCTCAACACCCGGATTACACCATAACACCCGGATCACACACCAACACACGGGTCACACCTCAACACCCGGATTACACCATAACAGCCGGATCACACCCCAGCACCCGAATTACACCCCAACACCCGGATCACATCCCAACACCCGGATCACACCCCAACACCCAGATCACACCCCAACACCCGGATCACACCCCACACCCGGATCACACCCCAACACACGGATCACACCCCGACACCCACATCTCACACAACACCCGGTCACACCCCAACACCCGAATCACACCTCAACACCCACATCATAGCCAACACCCGGATCACACCTCAACACCCACATTATACCCAACACCCGGATCACACCTCAACACCCACATCATACCCAACACCCGGATCACACCCCAACACCCAGTTCACACCATAACACCCAGATCATACCCAACACCCGGATCACACCTCAGCACCCACATCACACCCAACACCTGGATCACACCCCGACACCCACATCACACCGAACACCCGGATTACACCCCAACACCCGGATCACACCCCAACACCCGGATCACACCCAACACCCGGATCACACCCAACACCCAGATCACAACCCAACACCGAGATCACACCCCAACACCCGGATCACAGCTGTTTCAATATGCCCCTTGGCCAGGGCAGGGTAACAGCTGTTTAAAACTGAATAAAATTCCCGAACACTCTGGATCTTTGGCCAGGAGGGGCCTCACCTTTTTGGATGGTGTTTCCACAACCCGACCAACTGGTCCTGCGGACTTCCTCGTAAGAAACTTCTAGAGAGGGAGGCGGAGAATAGGAGCAGAACGGGGGGTGGGGAGGGAAGGAGACGGAGAGAGAGAAACAGGAAACATCAACCACAATCGGTTCAAGGACACCTCCCCCTGACTCACTGTTACCCCCCTCACCCTCCCCCTGACTCACTGTTACCCCCCTCACCCTCCCCCTGACTCACTGTTACCCCCTCACCCTCCCCCTGACTCACTGTTACTCCCTCACCCTCCCCCTGACTCACTGTTACCCCCCTCACCCTCCCCCTGACTCACTGTTACCCCCCTGCCCCTCCCCCTGACTCACTGTTACCCCCCTCACCCTCCCCCTCACTCACTGTTACCCCCCTCACGCTCCCCCTCACTCACTGTTACCCCCTCCCCCTCCCCCTGACTCACTGTTACCCCCCTCACCCTCCCCCTGACTCACTGTTACCCCCTCACCCTCCCCCTGACTCACTGTTACCCCCCTCCGCCTCCCCCTGACTCACTGTTACCCCCTCACCCTCCCCCTCACTCACTGTTACCCCCTCCCCCTCCCCCTCACTCACTGTTACGCTCTCACCCTCCCCCTCACTCACCTTTAACCCCTCACCCTCCCCCGACTCACTGTTACCCCCCTCACCCTCCCCCGCACTCACCGTTACCCCCTCACCCTCCCCCTCACTCACTGTTACCCCCTCACCCTCCCCCTCAGTCACCGTTAACCCTCACCCTCCCCCTCACTCACCGTTACCCCTCACCCTCCCCCTCACTCACCGTTACCCCCTCACCCTCCCCCACTCTCACCATTACCCCCTCACCCTCCCCCTCACTCACCGTTACCCCTCACCCTCCCCCGAATCACTGTTACCCCCCTCACCCTCCCCCTCACTCACCGTTACCCCTCACCCTCCCCCTGACTCACTGTTAACCCCTCCCCCTCCCCCTCACTCACCGTTAACCCTCACCCTCCCCCTCACTCACCGTTACCCCCCTCACCCTCCCCCACTCTCACCATTACCCCCCTCACCCTCCCCCTCACTCACCGTTACCCCTCACCCTCCCCCGACTCACTGTTACCCCCTCACCCTCCTCCTCACTCACCGTTACCCCTCACCCTCCCCCTGACTCACTGTTAACCCCTCACCCTCCCCCTCACTCACTGTTACCCCCCTCACCCTCCCCCACACTCACCGTTACCCCCCTCACCCTCCCCCACACTCACTGTTACCCCCCTCACCCTCCCCATACTCACCGTTACCCCTCACCCTCCTCCTGACTCACTGTTACCCCCTCACCCTCACCCTCACTCACTGTTACCCCCTCACTGTCCCCCTCACTCACCGTTACCCCCTCACCCTCCCCCGCACTCATTGTTACCCCCCACACCCTCCCCCTCACTCACTGTTACCCCCTCACCCTCCCCCTCACTCACCGATACCCCCTCCCCCTCCCCTGCACTCACTGTTACCCCCTCACCCTCCTCCTGAATCACTGTTAACCCCTCACCCTCCCCCACACTCACCGTTACCCCCTCACCCTCCCCCACACTCACCGTTACCCCTCACCCTCCTCCTGACTCACTGTTACCCCCTCACTGTCCCCCTCACTCACCGTTACCCCCTCACCCTCCCCCTGACTCACTGTTACCCCCCACACCCTCCCCCTCACTCACTGTTACCCCCTCACCCTCCCCCTCACTCACCGATACCCCCTCCCCCTCCCCTGCACTCACTGTTACCCCCCTCACCCTCCTCCTGAATCACTGTTAACCCCTCACCCTCCCCCTCACTCATTGTTACCCCCCTCCCCCTCCCCCTCACTGACCGATACCCCCTCCCCCTCCCCCTCACTCACTGTTACCCCCTCACCCTCACCCTTAACTCACCGTTACCCCCTCACCCTCCCCCACACTCACTGTTACCCCCCTCAACCTCCCCCTATCCTCCCTGCACCCTTTTCCTCTGCAGCTCCACCTCGTTCGCTCCCCCTGTCCCGGCCTCCTCATTCACATCCTTTCCCTCCAGTCTCTCCCCTCCTCCCTCTCCTCCACCTCCATCCCTCCCTCGCTCTGTCTCTCTCTCTCTCTCTCTCCCTCACCCCTTCTTCCTGCCCCTGCCCCCTTCCCCCACTCGCTCTCCATGTCTCTCCATCCCTTTCCACCTCCATCTCCCCTTCTCTCCCCTCTAACTTTGCTGCTCTTGTGCTAACTCCATCTCTCCCCCTCTCTTCCCCTCTCCCGCCCTCCCTCCCTCCGTCCCTCCCCTCCTTGCCCTACTCGCTGACTGTTTAGTGACATACCTGTTTTCACTGGAGCACGTGCTGTTTGCTGACTGTGTGAGCTGGAGTTTGGATAACTGAATGTTGGGCTGTCTGTGAACAGATTCCAGAGTTATTCCGATCACTTCCCTTCACATTTACAATCTTCACACAGACTGCTAACCTCAGGCTTCAATAGACCAATACATTAATCCCCGAAATTGTTCCACATCCCTGCTCCGGGTGTATTGCTGTGAGGGGAACTTCCAGGTGGGGTGTTCCCCATGTGTCTGCTGCCCTTGTCCTTCTAGATGGTAGAGGTTGTGGGTTTGGAAGGTGCTGTCGAAGGAGCCTTGGTGAGTTGCTGCAGTGCATCTTGTAGATGGTACACACACTGCTGCTACTGTGCGTCGGTGGTGGAGGGAGTGAATGTTTGTGGATGGGGTGCCAATCAAGCGGGGCTGCTTTGTCCTGGATGGTGTCGAGCTTCTTGAGTGTTGTGGGAGCTGCACTCATCCAGGCAAGTGGGGAGTATTCCATCACACTCCTGACTTGTGCCTTGTAGATGGTGGACAGGCTTTGAGGAGTCAGGAGGTGAGTTACTCACCGCAGGATTCCCAGCCTCTGACCTGCTCTTGTAGCCACAGTATTTATATGGCTGGTCCAGTTCAGTTTCTGGTCAATGGTAACCCCCAGGATGTGGATAGTGGGGGATTCAGTGATGGTAATGCCATTGAACATCAAGGGGCGATGGTTGGATTCTCTCTTGTTGGAGATGGTCATTGCCTGACACTTGTGTGGTGTGAATGTTACTTGCCACTTGTCAGCCCAAGCCTGGATATTGTCCAGGTCTTGCTGCATTTGGACATGGACTGCTTCAGTATCTGAGGAGTTGTGAATGGTGCTGAACATTGTGCAACCATCAGCGAACATCCCCACTTCTGACCTTATGATGGAAGGAAGGTCATTGATGAAACAGCTGAAGATGGTTGGGCCGAGGACACTACCCTGAGGAACTCCTGCAGTGATGTCCTGGAGCTGAGATGACTGACCTCCAACAACCACAACCATCTTCCTGTGTGCTGGGTATGACTCCAACCAGCAGAGAGCTTTCCCCATGATTCCCACTCACTCTAGCTTTACCGGATGCCCTGTTCTCCGAACCTCCCACTCTGCTGTCCCACTCCAGAGTCACTAGGCAGACTTACTCTCTCGGAGATAGTTGAGGTGCGAAAGCAGGATCTCTGTGTTGTAGGTTGTGGTGAGACGCATCACGTCATCTTTGGTCAGCTTGCACAGTTCCTTCCCATCGATGTTCTGGAAAAGGGAGCTGTCCACATCTGACAGGTTATATTCCTTCACTGCCCAGTCCAACCACTGTCTCACATGGTCCTGGGTCCAAACGCACGGGTCTACAGAGAGGGAGAATGGGGTAGAGTCAGCAGCTACACCCTATATCACAAGCCCGGTGCTCACTGCCCCACATTCACCCCTCACTCTCTCAGCTGTTGGGTGGGGGCTGGGGGAGGGGGGGTGTGTGTTTAGAGTGATGGGGAAGAGCGGCCTGAACCTTGGGCAAAGCCGACTTTATCACTCATGAGGCATTTAAAATAGGGCATCGGTTACTGTCGAGGGATATTGAAGGGGAAACTGAGGGCATTGATTGGGGTAGGGAGAATTGAGGGGAAGGGTGAAGGATTTGCTATTATAATGGTATAAGGAGATCCTGTAGCACTCGTGGACAGTGTTGGCTTTATCTTCACTCCCTGACCCAGAACCCAGTCCAGCCCACGTCAGTCAGTTAGTGAGAACACCTTCCCATTTCTGACCCCACCCCCTCCCCCCTCCGCTCTCTGCAGGGTGCTCCCCCCCCTCCACTGTCTCACAGTCAGAGCTCAGTCTCCACACCCTCCCGATTCCCCGCACCCCCCCGCCCCTCAAATAAAAGTCTAAACATTTCTCTAGCGCCTGTCACCTCCTCAGGGTGGCCCGAAACGTTTCGCAGCCAATGCCGGACCTTTTTTGAAGTGAGGTCACTTTTGTAAAGTAGGAAACGCAGCAGCCAACTTGCGCACAGCAAGATCCCACGAACTGCGAGATGATGATGTTCCAGATCATCTCATAGAGTCATAGAGTCAAACAGCACACAAACAGGCCCTTTGGCCCATCGTGTCTGTGCCGGCCATCTATTCTAAGCCCGTTTTGCAGCACTTGGCCCCTAGCCCTGGATGCTGTGGTGTTTCAAGATCTCATCTAAATACTTCTTAAATGTTGTCAGGGTTACTGCCTCTCCCACCCCCTCAGGCAGCGAGTTCCAGATCCCAACCACCCTCTGGGTGAAAAGATGCCTCCTCAAACCCCCTCTAAACCTCCTGCCCCTTACCTTAAATCTCTGCCCCCTGGTTACTGACACCTCTGCCAAGAGGAAAAGTTTCCTCCTATCTACCCTCTCTATGCCCCTCTTAATCTTGTATAATACCTCAATAATACCCCCACCAGCCTTCTCTGCTCTAAGGAAAACCACCCCAGCCTATCCAGTCTGTCTTCATAGCTGGAACGCTCCAGCCCAGGCAACATCCTGGTGAATGTCCTCTGCACCCTCTCCAGTGCAATCACATCCTTCCTACAATGTGGTGACCAGAACTGCACACAGTACTCCAGCTGTGGCCTCACCAAGGGTCTATACAACTCCAACATCACCTCCCTGCTCTTATGTACTATGCCTGGCTAATAAAGGCAAGTATCACAGAGCATCTGTTCTTTTAGCGATGTTGGATGAGGGATAAATATTGGCCGCAAGAGACGGGGGAGAAATCCCAATAGTGGCCGTGGGATCTTTAACACCTGCCCGAGAGGACAGACGGGGGCTTCGGTTTAATGTCTCCTCTGATGAATCAATGTGCTGGGTAAAGGGATTGAGGGATAGGGGGAGAAAATGAGCTGGGGGATAGGTAAAAGGGAATGGTCGAGGATTAATGCGGACACATAACTGCACAAGACTTCACTCAACTGTTAGAAATTCCCATCTCACACCACCAGACAGAACATGGATAATTTCTCTGGAAAGTATTGACCATCAAACACAGAATTATCCTGTCCTTCAACTCACCATTAACTCCTCTCATTGATTCCCTGGAATGTCACATTGAGTAGGAAAGATCAATACCATAATTCATCAGCAGAGGGCAGAGTGACCCCACCTTCAAATTCCGACTTCCAATGTTCAGGGAGACAGACAAATATATATCTTAACTGTGCATCCGCCCTCACGCCTTCTCCTCCCTCCCAGAAACATGATAGGGTCCCCCTTGTCCTCACTTATCACCCCACCAGCCTCCGCATTCAAAGGATCATCCTCCGCCATTTCCGCCAACTCCAGCATGATGCCACCACCAAACACATCTTCCCTTCACCCCCCTTATCGGCATTCCGTAGGGATCGCTCCCTCCGGGACACCCTGGTCCACTCCTCCATCACCCCCTACTCCTCAACCCCCTCCTATGGCACCACCCCATGCCCACGCAAAAGATGTAACACCTGCCCCTTCACTTCCTCTCTCCTCACCGTCCAAGGGCCCAAACACTCCTTTCAAGTGAAGCAGCATTTCACTTGCATTTGCCCCAACTTAGTCTACTGCATTCGTTGCTCCCAATGTGGTCTCCTCTACATTGGAGAGACCAGACGTAAACTGGGCGACCGCTTTGCAGAACACCTGCGGTCTGTCTGCAATAATGACCCAAACCTCCCTGTCGCTTGCCATTTTAACACTCCACCCTGCTCTCTTGCCCACATGTCTGTCCTTGGCTTGCTGCATTGTTCCAGTGAAGCCCAACGCAAACTGGAGGAACAACACCTCATCTTCCGACTAGGCACCTTACAGCCTTCCGGACTGAATATTGAGTTCAACAACTTTAGGTCGTGAGCTCCCTCCCCCATCCCCACCCCCTTTCTGTTTCCCCCTTCCTTTTGTTTTTACCAATAATTTATAAAGAGTTTTCTTTTCCCACCTATTTCCATTATTTTTAAATGTATTTCCATCCATTGCTCTTTCTCTACCTTTTAGCCTATTTCAATCCCTTCCCTTCCCCCACCCCCACTAGGGCTATCTGTACCTTCACCCCACCCCCACTAGGGCTATCTGTACCTTCACCCCACCCCACCCCCACTAGGGCTATCTGTACCTTCACCCCACCCCCACTAGGGCTATCTGTACCTTCACCCCCACCCCACCCCCACTAGGGCTATCTGTACCTTCACCCCCACCCCCACTAGGGCTATCTGTACCTTCACCCCACCCCCACTAGGGCTATCTGTACCTTCACCCCCACCCCACCCCCACTAGGGCTATCTGTACCTTCACCCCACCCCACCCCCACTAGGGCAATCTGTACCTTCACCACACCCCCACTAGGACTATCTGTACCTTCACCCCACCCCCACTAGGACTATCTGTACCTTCACCCCACCCCACCCCCACTAGGGCAATCTGTACCTTCACCCCACCCCCACTAGGACTATCTGTACCTTCACCCCACCCCCACTAGGACTATCTGTACCTTCACCCCACCCCACCCCCACTAGGGCTATCTGTACCTTCCCCCCACCCCCACTAGGACTATCTGTACCTTCACCCCCACCCCCACTAGGGCTATCTGTACCTTCATCCCCACCCCACCCCCACTAGGGCTATCTGTACCTTCACCCCCACCCCACCCCCACTAGGGCTATCTGTACCTTCACCCCCACCCCCACCCCCACTAGGGCTATCTGTACCTTCACCCCTCCCCACCCCCACTAGGGCTATCTGTACCTTCACCCCCACCCCACCCCCACTAGGGCTATCTGTACCTTCACCCCCACCCCACCCCCACTAGGGCTATCTGTACCTTCACCCCCACCCCCACCCCCACTAGGACTATCTGTACCTTCACCCCACCCCCACTAGGTCTATCTGTACCTTCACCCCACCCCACCCCCACTAGGGCTATCTGTACCTTCACCCCACCCCCACTAGGGCTATCTGTACCTTCACCCCACCCCACCCCCACTAGGGCTATCTGTACCTTCACCCCACCCCCACTAGGGCTATCTGTACCTTCACCCCACCCCACCCCCACTAGGGCTATCTGTACCTTCACCCCACCCCACCCCCACTAGGGCTATCTGTACCTTCACCCCCACCCCACCCCCACTAGGACTATCTGTACCTTCACCCCACCCCCACTAGGACTATCTGTACCTTCACCCCCACCCCCACTAGGGCTATCTGTACCTTCACTCCACCCCACCCCCACTAGGGCTATCTGTACCTTCACCCCACCCCACCCCCACTAGGGCTATCTGTACCTTCACCCCACCCCACCCCCACTAGGGCTATCTGTACCTTCACCCCCCCCACCCCCACTAGGGCTATCTGTACCTTCACCCCACCCCCACTAGGGCTATCTGTACCTTCACCCCACCCCCACTAGGGCTATCTGTACCTTCACCCCACCCCACCCCCACTAGGACTATCTGTACCTTCACCCCACCCCCACTAGGACTATCTGTACCTTCACCCCACCCCCACTAGGACTATCTGTACCTTCACCCCACCCCCACTAGGACTATCTGTACCTTCACCCCACCCCCACTAGGGCTATCTGTACCTTCACCCCACCCCCACTAGGGCTATCTGTGCCTTCACCCCACCCCACCCCCACTAGGACTATCTGTACCTTCACCCCACCCCCACTAGGACTATCTGTACCTTCACCCCCCCCCACCCCCACTAGGGCTATCTGTACCTTCACCCCCACCCCACCCCCACTAGGGCTATCTGTACCTTCACCCCCACCCCCACTAGGACTATCTGTACCTTCACCCCACCCCACCCCCACTAGGACTATCTGTACCTTCACCCCCCCCCACCCCCACTAGGGCTATCTGTACCTTCACCCCCACCCCCACTAGGGCTATCTGTACCTTCACCCCACCCCCACTAGGACTATCTGTACCTTCACCCCACCCCACCCCCACTAGGACTATCTGTACCTTCACCCCACCCCACCCCCACTAGTACTATCTGTACCTTCCCCCCCCCACCCCATCCCCACTAGGACTATCTGTACCTTCACCCCCACCCCCACTAGGGCTATCAGTACCTTCACCCCCACCCCCACTAGGACTATCTGTACCTTCACCCCACCCCCACTAGGACTATCTGTACCTTCACCCCACCCGCACTAGGACTATCTGTACCTTCACCCCACCCCATCCCCACTAGGGCTATCTGTACCTTCACCCCACCCCTACTAGGGCTATCTGTACCTTCACCCCACCCCCACTAGGGCTATCTGTACCTTCACCCCCACCCCACCCCC
>JANJGN010000356.1:25000-150000 GCA_026770705.1 Isurus oxyrinchus | reverse complement strand
GTGGTCTAACCAAGGGATATGGAGACTGGAACTGTGCACAGTGCTCCCAGTGTGACTAACCAAGGGATATGGAGACTGGAACTGTGCACAGTGCACCCAGTGTGGTCTAACCAAGGGATATGGAGACCGGAACTGTGCACAGTGCTCCCAGTGTGGTCTAACCAAGGGATATGGAGACCGGAAGTGTGCACAGTGCTCCCAGAATGGTCTAACCAAGGGATATGGAGACTGGAACTGTGCACAGCTCTCCCAATGTGGTCTAACCAAGGGATATGGAGACTGGAAGTGTGCACAGTGCTCCCAGAGTGGTCTAACCAAGCAATCAGGAGACTGGAACTGTGCACAGTGCTCCCAGTGTGGTCTAACCAAGGGATATGGAGACTGGAACTGTGCACAGTGCTCCCAGTGTGGTCTAACCAAGGGATATGGAGACTGGAACTGTGCACAGTGCTCCCAGTGTGGTCTAACCAAGGGATATGGAGACTGGAACTGTGCACAATGCTCCCAATGTGGTCTAATCAAGGGATATGGAGACTGGAATTGTGCACAGTGCTCCCAGTGTGGTCTAACCAAGGGATATGGAGACTGGAACTGTGCACAGTGCTCCCAGTGTGGTCTAACCAAGGGATATGGAGACTGGAATTGTGCACAGTGCTTCCAGTGTGGTCTAACCAAGGGATACGGAGACCGGAACTGTGCACAGTGCTCCCAGTGTGGTCTAACCAAGGGATATGGAGACCGGAACTGTGCACAGTGCTCACACTGTGGTCTAACCAAGGGATATGGAGACTGGAACTGTGCACAGTACTTCCAGTGTGATCTAACCAAGGGATATGGAGACTGGAACTGTGCACATTGCTCCCAGTGTGGTTTAACTCAGGGATACGGAGACCGGAACTGTGCACAGTGCTCCCAGTGTGGTCTAATCAAGGGATATGGAGACTGGAATTGTGCACAGTGCTCCCAGTGTGGTCTAACCAAGGGATATGGAGACTGGAACTGTGCACAGTGCTCCCAGTGTGGTCTAACCAAGGGATATGGAGGCCGGAACTGTGCACAGTGCTCCCAGTGTGGTCTAACCAAGGGATATGGAGACTGGAACTGTGCACAATGCTCCCAATGTGGTCTAACCAAGGGATATGGAGACTGAAACTGCGCACAGTGCTCCCAGTGTGGTCTAACCAAGGGATATGGAGACTGGAACAGTGCACAGTGCTCCCAGTGTGGTCTAACCAAGGGATATGGAGACTGGAACTGTGCACAGTGCTCCCAGTGTGGTCTAACCAAGGGATATGGAAAACGGAACTGTGCACAATGCTCCCAATGTGGTCTAACCAAGGGATATGGAGACTGGAACTGCGCACAGTGCTCCCAGTGTGGTCTAACCAAGGGATATGGAGACTGGAACTGTGCACAGTGCTCCCAGTGTGGTCTAACCAAGGGATATGGAGACTGGAACAGTGCACAGTGCTCCCAGTGTTGTCTAACCAAGGGATATGGAGAACGGAACTGTGCACAGTGCTCCCAGTGTGGTCTAACCAAGGGATATGGAGACTGGAACGGTGCACAGTGCTCCCAGTGTGGTCTAACCAAGGGATATGGAGACTGGAAGTGTGCACAGTGCTCCCAGTGTGGTCTAACCAAGGGATACAGAGACCAGAACTGTGCACAGTGCTCCCAGTGTGGTCTAACCAAGGGATATGGAGACTGGAACTGTGCACAGTGCTCCCAGTGTGGTCTAACCAAGGGATATGGAGACTGGAACTGTGCACAGTGCTCCCAGTGTGGTCTAACCAAGGGATATGGAGACCGGAACTGTGCACAGTGCTCCCAGTGTGGTCTAACCAAGGGATATGGAGACTGGAACTGTGCACAGTGCTCCCAGTGTGGTCTAACCAAGGGATATGGAAAACGGAACTGTGCACAGTGCTCCCAGTGTGGTCTAACCAAGGGATATGGAGACTGGAACTGTGCACACAGCTTTACATGTGGTCTAACGGAGGTAAACAGTGTTTGGAGCTCCATGGGTGAGGCGGGAGTCACGTGAGCGAGAAATGGATCCAATGAATCTAACTCCCAGCAGGGCTGCCTGCGTAGTGAGATGTTATTTGCCTTACCTTGTACCATTGACTTGCTCAACCTCCCTCTTCACCATGACTCGGCTGCTGGGGTTGCTCCAGTCCTGTTCTCCCATTTCCGGACTCCCTTTACCAGGCTGACTGTAATCACCAGAACCAATCTCCGCCTTCAACAGCTGGGAAGCGGCAAATGAGGATTCATAGAGTGCCTGGTCTTCACTTACAACGGAAAGGGCTTCCTGCGGAGAGTGGATAAAAGCAGTAAGACTCAGAGGATTGACTTCAAAATTAAACAAAGACCGACTCTCACTGGGGTACGGGTCCCACACACACTGACTCTCACTGGGGTACGGGTCCCACACACACTGACTCTCACTGGGGTACGGGTCCCACACACACTGACTCTCACTGGGGTACGGGTCCCACACACACTGACTCTCACTGAGGTACGGGTCACACACACACTGACTCTCACTGGGGTACGGGTCCCACACACAATGACTCTCACTGGGGTACGGGTCTCACACACACTGACTCTCACTGGTGTAGGGGTCCCACACACACTGACTCTCACTGGGGTACGGGTCCCACACATACTGACTCTCACTGGGGTACGGGTCAAACACACACTGACTCTCACTGGGGTACGGGTCCCACACACACTGACTCTCACTGGGGTACGGGTCAGACACAGACTGACTCTCACTGGGGTATGGGTCCCACACACACTGACTCTCACTGGGGTACGGTTCCAACTCGAACTGACCATCACTCGGGTATGGGTCACAAACGCTCTGACTCTTATTGGGGTACCGGTGCCACAATGACTGACTCTCACTGGGGTACGGGTCACACACACACCGACTATCACTGGTGTAGAGGTCCCACACACACACTGACCTTCACTGAGGTCCGGGTGTATAATGCACTGTCTCTTACTGGGGTATGGGTCCCATGCACATTGACTCTCACTGAGGTACGTGTCCCTAAAGTACTGATTCTCACTGGGGTAAGGGTCCCACACACACTGACTCTCATTGGGGTATGGGTCCCACTCACAATGACTCTCACTGGGGTACATGTCCCACACACACTGACTCTCACTGGGGTACGGGTCCCACACATACTGACTCCAACTGGGGCATGGGTCCCACACACACTGACTCTCACTGGGGTAAGGGTCCCACACATATTGACTCTCAGTGGGGCATGGGTCCCACACACACTGATTCTCACTGGGGTACGTGTCCCACACACAATGACGTTGAATGGGGTACGGGTCCCACACACACACTGACTCTCAGGGGGATACGGGTCCCACACACACGGACGCTCACTGGGGTATGGGTCCCACACACATTGACTCTCACTGGGGTACAGGTCCCGCACACACTGACTCTCACTGGTGTACGGGTCCCACACACGTTGACTCTCACTGGTGTACGGGTCCCGCACACACTGATTCTCACTGGGGTACGGGTACAACAAAAACTGACTCGCACTAGGGTACGGGTCCCACACACATTGACTCTCACTGGGGTACAGGTCCCACGCACTCAGACTCTCACTGGGGTACGGGTCACACACAAAATGACTCTCAATGGTTTACGGGTCCCACAAACACTGACTCTCACTGGGGTACGGGTCCCACAGAAACTGACTCTCACTGGGGTACGGGTACCACACACACTGACTCTCACTTGGGTACAGGTCCCAGACAGACTGATTTTCACTGGGGTACGGGTCCCACACAAAATGACTCTCTCTGGGTTATGGGTCCCACACACTGTGACTCTCACTGGGGTACGGGTGCCAGACACACTGACTCTCACTGGGGTATGGGTGCCACACACACTGACTCTCAATGGGATACGGGTCTGAAACACACTGACTCTCACTGGGGTACGGGTCCCACACACACTGAAGTTCACTGGGGTACGGGTCCCACACACACTGACTCTCACTCGGTTATCGGTCTTACACAATTTGACTATCACGGGGGTACGGGTCCCACACACACTGACTCTCACTGAGATAGGGGTCCCACAGAAACTGACTCTCACTGTGGTACAGTTCCCACACACATTGACTCTCACTGGGGTACGGGTACCATAAACACTGACTCTCACTGGGGTACGGGTCCCACACACACTGACTCTCACTGGGGTACGGGTCTCACACACACTGACTCTCACTGGGGTACGGGTCCCACACACACTGACTCTCACTGGGGTACGGGTCCCACACACACTGACTCTCACTGGCGTACGGGTCCCACACACACTGACTCTCACTGGCATACGGGTCCCACACACACTGACTCTCACTGGGGTACGGGTCCCACACACACTGACTCTCACTGGGGTACGGTTCCCACACACACTGACACTCACTGGGGTACGGGTCCCACACACACTGACTCTCACTGGGGTACGGGTCCCACACATATTGACTCTCAGTGGGGCATGGGTCCCACACACACTGATTCTCACTGGGGTACGTGTCCCACACACAATGACGTTGAATGGGGTACGGGTCCCACACACACACTGACTCTCAGGGGGATACGGGTCCCACACACACGGACGCTCACTGGGGTATGGGTCCCACACACATTGACTCTCACTGGGGTACAGGTCCCGCACACACTGACTCTCACTGGTGTACGGGTCCCACACACGTTGACTCTCACTGGTGTACGGGTCCCGCACACACTGATTCTCACTGGGGTACGGGTACAACAAAAACTGACTCGCACTAGGGTACGGGTCCCACACACATTGACTCTCACTGGGGTACAGGTCCCACGCACTCAGACTCTCACTGGGGTACGGGTCACACACAAAATGACTCTCAATGGTTTACGGGTCCCACAAACACTGACTCTCACTGGGGTACGGGTCCCACAGAAACTGACTGTCACTTGGGTACGGGTCTGAAAAAAACTGATCCTCACTGGGGTAAGGGTCCCACACACACTGACTCTCACTTGGGTACGGGTCCCAGACAGAGTGATTTTAACTGGGGTACGGGTCCCACACACACACTGACTCACACTGGTGTACGGGTCCCACACACACTGACTCTCACTGGGCTAAGTGTCCCAAACACACAGACTGTCACTTGGGTACAGGTGCCAGACAGACTGATTTTCACTGGGTATGGGTCCCACACAAAATGACTCTCTCTGGTTTATGGGCCCCACACCCACTGCCTCTCACTGGAATATGGGTCCCACACACATTGACTCTCACTGGGATATTAGTCCAACACAAACTGAATCTCATTAGGGTACGGATCCCACTCACACTGACTCTCACTGGGGTACGGGTCCCATACACACTGACTCTCACTGGGGTATGGGTGCCACACACACTGACTCTCACTGGGGTACGGGTCCCACACACACTGACGCTCACTGGAGTACGGGTCCCAAACACACTGACTCTCACTGGGGTACGGGTCCCAAACACAGTGACTCTCACTGGGGTACTAGTCCAACACAAACTGAATCTCTCTGGGATACATATCCCACACACACACTGACTATCACTGGGGTATGGGTACCACACACACTGACTCCCACTTGGGTATGGGTCCCACACACATTGACTCTCACTGGGGTAAGGTTCCCACACACACTGACTCACAGATGGGTACATGTCACAAACACATGGACTCTCACTGGGGTACGGGACCCACACACACTGACACTCACTGGGGTACGGGTCCCACACACACTGACTCTCACTGGGGTACGGGTCTCACACACACTTACTCTCACTGGGGTACGGGTGCCACACACACTGACTCTCACTGGGGTACGGGTCCCACACACACTGACTCTCACTGGGGTACGGGTCCCACACACACTGACTCTCACTGGGGTACGGGTCCCACACACACTGACTCTCACTGGGGTAGGGGTACCACACACACTGACTCTCACTTGGGTACAGGTCCCAGACAGACTGATTTTCACTGGGGTATGGGTCCCACACAAAATGACTCTCTCTGTGTTATGGGCCCCACACCCACTGACTCTCACTGGAATATGGGTCCCACACACAGTGATTCTCACTGAGGTATTAGTCCAACACAAACTGAATCTCACTGGGGTACGGGTCCCACACACACTGACTCTCACTGGGGTACGGGTCCCACACACACTGACTCTCACTGGGGTATGGGTGCCACACACACTGACTCTCAATGGGGTATGGGTCTGACACACACTGACTCTCACTGGGGTATGGGTGCCACACACACTGACTCTCAATGGGGTATGGGTCTGACGAACACTGACTCTCACTGGGGTACGGGTCCCACACACACTGACGCTCACTGGGGTATGGGTCCCACACACACTGATTCTCACTGGGGTAAGGGTTACACACACACTGACTCTCACTGGGGTAAGGGTTACACACGCACTGACTCTCACTGGGGTACGGGTCCCACACACACTGACGCTCACTGGGGTACGGGTCCCACACATACTGACTCTAACTGGGGTACGGATCACACACACACTGACTCTCACTGGGGTACGGGTCCCACACACACTGACTCTCACTGGGGTACGGGTCCCACACACACTGACTCTCACTGGGGTACGGGTCCCACACACACTGACTCTCACTGGGTTACGGGTCCCACACACACTGACTCTCACTGGGGGTATGGGTCCCACACACACTGACTCTCACTGGGGTACGGGTCCCACACACACTGACACTCACTGGGGGACGGGTTCCACACAAACTGACTTTCACTGGGTACATGTCCCACACACACACTGACTCTCACTGGGGTACGGGTCCCACACACACTGACTCTCACTGGGGTACGGGTCCCAAAAACACAGACTCTAACTGCGGTACAGGTGCCAAACACACACATACTCACACTGGGGTACTGGTCCCACACACACTGTATCCCTCTGGGCTACGTGTCGCACACATACTGACTATCACTGGGGAACGGGTACAACTGGCACTGACCATCACTGGGGTACGGGTCACAAACGCTCCGACTCTTATTGGGGTACCGGTGCCACAACGACTGACTCTCACTGGGGTATGGGTCACACACACACGGATTCACACTGGTGTACGGGTACCACAAGCACTGACTGTCACTTGGGGAAAGGTCTTAAACAAACTGACCCTCACTGGGGTACGGGTCCCACACACACAGAATCTCACTGGGGTACTGGTCCCACACACAGTGACTCTCACTGGGGTACGGGTCCCACACACACACTGACACTCACTGGGATACGAGTCCCACACACACTGACTCTCACTGGGGTACGGGTCCCACACACAGTGACTCTCACTGGGGTACTAGTCCAACACAAACTGAATCTCACTGGGGTACGGGTTCCACACACACTGAATCTCACTGGGGTACGGGTCCACACACACACTGACTCACAGATGGATACATGGCACAAACACATGGACTCTCACTGGGGTGAGGGTACCACACACACTGACTCTCATTGGGCTACGGGTCCCACACAAACTGACTCTCACTGGGGTACGTGTCCCACACCCACTGACTCTCGCTTGGGTATGGGTCCCACACACATTGAAGTTCAATGGGGTACGGGTCCACAAACACACTGACTCAAAGATGAGTACATGGCACAAACACATGGACTCTCACTGGGGTAAGGGACCCACACACACTGACACTCACTGGAGTACGGGTCCCACACACACTGACTCTCACTGGGGTACGGGTCCCACACACACTGACTCTCACTGGAGTACGGGTCCCACACAAACGGACTCTCACTGGGTCAAGGGTAGCACACACACTGACTCTCACTGGGGTACGGGTCCCACACACACTGACTCTCCCTGGGGAATGGATCCCACACAAACTGAGTCTCACTGTGGTACGGGTCCCACACACACAGACTCTCAATGAGGTACGGGTCCAAAACACACTGACTCTCACTGGGGTACGGGTCCCACACACACTGATTCTCACTGGGTTACGGGTCCCACACACACTGATACTCACTGGGGTACGGGTCCCAAACACACTGACTCTCACTGGGGTATGGGTCACACACACAGTGACTCTCACTGGGGTACGGGTCCCACACACACTGACTCTCACTGGGGTACGGGTCCCAAAAACACAAACTCTCACTGGGGTACGGGTGCCAAACACACACTTACTCACAGTGGGGTACTGGTCCCACACACACTGTATCCCTCTGGAGTACGTGTCGCACATATACTGACTATCACTGGGGTACGGGTCCAATTGGAACTGACCATCACTGGGGAACGGGTCACAAACGCTCTGACTCTTATTGGGGTACCGGTTCCACAACGACTGACTCTCACTGGGGTACGGGTCACACACACACGGATTCTTACTGGTGTACGGGTACCACAAGCACTGACTGTCACTTGGGTACGGGTCTGAAAAAAACTGATCCTCACTGGGGTAAGGGTCCCACACACACTGACTCTCACTTGGGTACGGGTCCCAGACAGAGTGATTTTAACTGGGGTACGGGTCCCACACACACACTGACTCACACTGGTGTACGGGTCCCACACACACTGACTCTCACTGGGCTAAGTGTCCCAAACACACAGACTGTCACTTGGGTACAGGTGCCAGACAGACTGATTTTCACTGGGTATGGGTCCCACACAAAATGACTCTCTCTGGTTTATGGGCCCCACACCCACTGCCTCTCACTGGAATATGGGTCCCACACACATTGACTCTCACTGGGATATTAGTCCAACACAAACTGAATCTCATTAGGGTACGGATCCCACTCACACTGACTCTCACTGGGGTACGGGTCCCATACACACTGACTCTCACTGGGGTATGGGTGCCACACACACTGACTCTCACTGGGGTACGGGTCCCACACACACTGACGCTCACTGGAGTACGGGTCCCAAACACACTGACTCTCACTGGGGTACGGGTCCCAAACACAGTGACTCTCACTGGGGTACTAGTCCAACACAAACTGAATCTCTCTGGGATACATGTCCCACACACACACTGACTATCACTGGGGTATGGGTACCACACACACTGACTCCCACTTGGGTATGGGTCCCACACACATTGACTCTCACTGGGGTAAGGTTCCCACACACACTGACTCACAGATGGGTACATGTCACAAACACATGGACTCTCACTGGGGTACGGGACCCACACACACTGACACTCACTGGGGTACGGGTCCCACACACACTGACTCTCACTGGGGTACGGGTCTCACACACACTTACTCTCACTGGGGTACGGGTGCCACACACACTGACTCTCACTGGGGTACGGGTCCCACACACACTGACTCTCACTGGGGTACGGGTCCCACACACACTGACTCTCACTGGGGTACGGGTCCCACACACACTGACTCTCACTGGGGTAGGGGTACCACACACACTGACTCTCACTTGGGTACAGGTCCCAGACAGACTGATTTTCACTGGGGTATGGGTCCCACACAAAATGACTCTCTCTGTGTTATGGGCCCCACACCCACTGACTCTCACTGGAATATGGGTCCCACACACAGTGATTCTCACTGAGGTATTAGTCCAACACAAACTGAATCTCACTGGGGTACGGGTCCCACACACACTGACTCTCACTGGGGTACGGGTCCCACACACACTGACTCTCACTGGGGTATGGGTGCCACACACACTGACTCTCAATGGGGTATGGGTCTGACACACACTGACTCTCACTGGGGTATGGGTGCCACACACACTGACTCTCAATGGGGTATGGGTCTGACGAACACTGACTCTCACTGGGGTACGGGTCCCACACACACTGACGCTCACTGGGGTATGGGTCCCACACACACTGATTCTCACTGGGGTAAGGGTTACACACACACTGACTCTCACTGGGGTAAGGGTTACACACGCACTGACTCTCACTGGGGTACGGGTCCCACACACACTGACGCTCACTGGGGTACGGGTCCCACACATACTGACTCTAACTGGGGTACGGATCACACACACACTGACTCTCACTGGGGTACGGGTCCCACACACACTGACTTTCCCAGGGCTATGGGTCATACAGACACTGTCTCTCACTGGGGTACGGGTCCCACACACAGTGACTCTCACTGGGATACGGGTCCCGCACACACTGATTCTCACTGGGGTACGGGTCCCACACACAATGCCTCTCACTGGGATACGGGTCACACAAACATTGACTCTAACTGGGGTATGGGTCCCACACACACTGTTTCTCACTGGGGTACCGGGCCCACACACACTGACTGTCACTGGGGTACTGGTCCCACACACACTGAATCTCACTGGGGTACGGGTCTCACACAAAATGACTCTCACTGGGGTAAGAGTACCACACACACGGACTCTCACTGGGGTACGCGTCCCACACACACTGACTCTCACTGGGGTACGGATCCCACACAAACTGAGTCTCATTCGGGTAAAGGTCCCACACACACTGACTCTCACTGGGGTAAGGGTACCACACACACTGACTCTCACTGGGTTACGGGTCCCACACAAACTGACTCTCACTGGGGTAAGGGTACCACACACACTGACTCTCACTGGGGTACGGGTCACACACACAATGACTCTCACTGGGGTACGGTTCCCACACAAACTGACTCTCACTGGGGTACGGGTCCCACACACACTGACTCTCACTGGAGTACGGGTCACACACAAACTGACTCTCACTATGGTACGGGTCCCACACATACTTACTCTCACTTGGGTACGGGTCCCACACACACTGACTCTCACTGGGGTACGGGTCCCACACACACTGACACTCACTGGGGTACGGGTCCCACACACGCTGACTCTCACTGGGGTACGGGTCACACGCACACTGACTCTCACTGGGGTACAGGTCCCACACACACTGACTCTCACTGGGGTACGTGTCCCACACACACTGACTCTCAGTGGAGTATGGGTCCCACAGACACTGACTCTCACTGGGGTACGGGTCTCACACAAACTGACTCTCACTGGGATAATTGACCCACACACACTGAGTGTCACTGGGGTACGGGTCCCACACACACTGACTCTCAGTGGGGTACGGGTCACACACACACTGACTCTCACTGGGGTACCGGTCCGACCCACAATGACTCTCACTGGGATATGGGTCCCACACACACTGACTCTCACTGGGGTTCTGGTCCCACACAGACTGACTCTCACTGGGGTACGGGTTCCACACACACACTGACTCTCACTGGGGTACGGGTCACACAGAAATTGTCTCTCAGTGGGGTACGGGTCCCACACACACTGACTCTCACTGGGATACGGGTCACACAAACATTGACTCTCACTGGGCTATGGGTCCCACACACACTGTTTCTCAATGGGGTACCGGGCCCACACACACTGACTGGCACTGGGGTACTGGTCCCACACACAGTGTCTCTCACTGGGGTACGGGTCCCACACACAGTGACTCTCGCTTGGGTATGGGTCCCACACACATTGAAGTTCAATGGGATACGGGTCCACAAACACACTGACTCAAAGATGAGTACATGGCACAAACACATGGACTCTCACTGGGGTAAGGGACCCACACACACTGACACTCACTGGAGTACGGGTCCCACACACACTGACTCTCACTGGGGTACGGGTCCCACACACACTGACTCTCACAGGGGTACGGGTCCCACACACACTGACTCTCACTGGGGTACGGGTCCCACACACACTGACTCTCACTGGGGTGCTGGTCCCACACAAACTGACTCTCACTGGGTCAAGGGTAGCACACACACTGACTCTCACTGGGGTACGTGTCCCACACCCACTGACTCTCGCCTGGGTATGGGTCCCACACACATTGAAGTTCAATGGGGTACGGGTCCACAAACACACTGACTCAAAGATGAGTACATGGCACAAACACATGGACTCTCACTGGGGTAAGGGACCCACACACTGACACTCACTGGAGTACGGGTCCCACACACACTGACTCTCACTGGGGTACGGGTCCCACACACACTGACTCTCACTGGGGTACGGGTCCCACACACACTGACTCTCACTGGGGTATGGGTCCCACACACACTGACTCTCACTGGGGTGCAGGTCCCACACAAACTGACTCTCACTGGGTCAAGGGTAGCACACACACTGACTCTCACTGGGGTACGGGTCCCAAACACACTGACTCTCACTGGGGAATGGATCCCACACAAACTGAGTCTCATTCGGGTACGGGTCCCACACACACTGACTCTCACTGGGTTACGGGTCCCACACACACTGACTCTCACTGTGGTACGGGTCCCACACACACAGACTCTCAATGAGGTACGGGTCCAACACACACTGACTCTCACTGGGGTACTGGTCCCTCACACACGGACTCTCACTGGGGTACGGGTCCCACACACACTGATTCTCACTGGGTTACGGGTCCCACACACACTGACACTCACTGGGGTACGGGTCCCAAACACACTGACTCTCACTGGGGTACGGGTCCCACACACACTGACTCTCACTGGGGTACGGGTCCCAAAAACACAAACTCTCACTGGGGTACGGGTGCCAAACACACACTTACTCACAGTGGGGTACTGGTCCCACACACACTGTATCCCTCTGGAGTACGTGTCGCACATATACTGACTATCACTGGGGTACGGGTCCAATTGGAACTGACCATCACTGGGGAACGGGTCACAAACGCTCTGACTCTTATTGGGGTACCGGTTCCACAACAACTGACTCTCACTGGGGTACGGGTCACACACACACGGATTCTTACTGGTGTACGGGTACCACAAGCACTGACTGTCACTTGGGTATGGGTCTGAAACAAACTGATCCTCACTGGGGTAAGGGTCCCACACACACTGACTCTCACTTGGGTACGGGTCTCAGACAGAGTGATTTTAACTGGGGTACGGGTCCCACACACACACTGACTCACACTGGTGTACGGGTCCCACACACACTGACTCTCACTGGGCTAAGTGTCCCAAACACACAGACTGTCACTTGGGTACAGGTGCCAGACAGACTGATTTTCACTGGGTATGGGTCCCACACAAAATGACTCTCTCTGGTTTATGGGCCCCACACCCACTGCCTCTCACTGGAATATGGGTCCCACACACATTGACTCTCACTGGGATATTAGTCCAACACAAACTGAATCTCATTAGGGTACGGATCCCACACACACTGACTCTCACTGGGGTACGGGTCCCATACACACTGACTCTCACTGGGGTATGGGTGCCACACACACTGACTCTCACTGGGGTACGGGTCCCACACACACTGACGCTCACTGGAGTACGGGTCCCAAACACACTGACTCTCACTGGGGTACGGGTCCCACACACAGTGACTCTCACTGGGGTACTAGTCCAACACAAACTGAATCTCTCTGGGATACATGTCCCACACACACACTGACTATCACTGGGGTATGGGTACCACACACACTGACTCCCACTTGGGTATGGGTCCCACACACATTGACTCTCACTGGGGTACGGGTCCCACACACACTGACTCACAGATGGGTACATGTCACAAACACATGGACTCTCACTGGGGTACGGGACCCACACACACTGACTCTCACTGGGGTACGGGTCCCACACACACTGACTCTCACTGGGGTACGGGTCTCACACACACTTACTCTCACTGGGGTACGGGTCCCACACACACTGACTCTCACTGGGGTACGGGTCCCACACACACTGACTCTAACTGGGGTACGGGTCCCGCACACATGACTCTCACTGGGGTACGGGTACCACACACACTGACTCTCACTGGGGTACAGGACCCACACACACTGACTCTCACTGGGGTAAGGTTACCACACACAATGACTCTCACTGGGGTACGGGACCCACACACACTGACTCTCACTGGGGTACGGATCCCACACAAACTGAGTCTCATTCGGGTAAAGGTCCCACACACATTGACTCTCACTGGGGTAAGGGTACCACACACACTGACTCTCACTGGGTTACGGGTCCCACACACATTGACTCTAACTGGGGTATGGGTCCCACACACACTTTTTCTCACTGGGGTACCGGGCCCACACACACTGACTGTCACTGGGGTACTGGTCCCACACACACTGAATCTCACTGGGTACGGGTCTCACACAAAATGACTCTCACTGGGGTAATGGTACCACACACACGGACTCTCACTGGGGTACACGTCCCACACACACTGACTCTCACTGGGGTACGGATCCCACACAAACTGAGTCTCATTCGGGTAAAGGTCCCACACACACTGACTCTCACTGGGGTAAGGGTACCACACACACTGACTCTCACTGGGTTACGGGTCCCACACAAACTGACTCTCACTGGGGTAAGGGTACCACACACACTGACTCTCACTGGGGTACGGGTCACACACACAATGACTCTCACTGGGGTACGGTTCCCACACAAACTGACTCTCACTGGGGTACGGGTCCCACACACACTGACTCTCACTGGAGTACGGGTCACACACAAACTGACTCTCACTATGGTACGGGTCCCACACATACTTACTCTCACTGGGGTACGGGTCCCACACACACGCTGACTCTCACTGGGGTACGGGTCACACGCACACTGACTCTCACTGGGGTACAGGTCCCACACACACTGACTCTCACTGGGGTACGTGTCCCACACACACTGACTCTCAGTGGAGTATGGGTCCCACACACACTGACTCTCACTGGGGTACGGGTCTCACACAAACTGACTCTCACTGGGATAATTGACCCACACACACTGAGTGTCACTGGGGTACGGGTCCCACACACACTGACTCTCAGTGGGGTACGGGTCACACACACACTGACTCTCACTGGGGTACCGGTCCGACCCACAATGACTCTCACTGGGATATGGGTCCCACACACACTGACTCTCACTGGGGTTCTGGTCCCACACAGACTGACTCTCACTGGGGTACGGGTTCCACACACACACTGACTCTCACTGGGGTACGGGTCACACAGAAATTGTCTCTCAGTGGGGTACGGGTCCCACACACACTGACTCTCACTGGGATACGGGTCACACAAACATTGACTCTCACTGGGCTATGGGTCCCACACACACTGTTTCTCAATGGGGTACCGGGCCCACACACACTGACTGGCACTGGGGTACTGGTCCCACACACAGTGTCTCTCACTGGGGTACGGGTCCCACACACAGTGACTCTCGCTTGGGTATGGGTCCCACACACATTGAAGTTCAATGGGATACGGGTCCACAAACACACTGACTCAAAGATGAGTACATGGCACAAACACATGGACTCTCACTGGGGTAAGGGACCCACACACACTGACACTCACTGGAGTACGGGTCCCACACACACTGACTCTCACTGGGGTACGGGTCCCACACACACTGACTCTCACAGGGGTACGGGTCCCACACACACTGACTCTCACTGGGGTACGGGTCCCACACACACTGACTCTCACTGGGGTGCTGGTCCCACACAAACTGACTCTCACTGGGTCAAGGGTAGCACACACACTGACTCTCACTGGGGTACGTGTCCCACACCCACTGACTCTCGCTTGGGTATGGGTCCCACACACATTGAAGTTCAATGGGGTACGGGTCCACAAACACACTGACTCAAAGATGAGTACATGGCACAAACACATGGACTCTCACTGGGGTAAGGGACCCACACACACTGACACTCACTGGAGTACGGGTCCCACACACACTGACTCTCACTGGGGTACGGGTCCCACACACACTGACTCTCACTGGGGTACGGGTCCCACACACACTGACTCTCACTGGGGTACGGGTCCCACACACACTGACTCTCACTGGGGTGCAGGTCCCACACAAACTGACTCTCACTGGGTCAAGGGTAGCACACACACTGACTCTCACTGGGGTACGGGTCCCAAACACACTGACTCTCACTGGGGAATGGATCCCACACAAACTGAGTCTCATTCGGGTACGGGTCCCACACACACTGACTCTCACTGGGTTATGGGTCCCACACACACTGACTCTCACTGTGGTACGGGTCCCACACACACTGACTCTCACTGGGGAATGGATCCCACACAAACTGAGTCTCATTCGGGTACGGGTCCCACACACACTGACTCTCACTGGGTTACGGGTCCCACACACACTGACTCTCACTGTGGTACGGGTCCCACACACACAGACTCTCAATGAGGTACGGGTCCAACACACACTGACTCTCACTGGGGTACTGGTCCCTCACACACGGACTCTCACTGGGGTACGGGTCCCACACACACTGATTCTCACTGGGTTACGGGTCCCACACACACTGACACTCACTGGGGTACGGGTCCCAAACACACTGACTCTCACTGGGGTACGGGTCCCACACACACTGACTCTCACTGGGGTACGGGTCCCAAAAACACAAACTCTCACTGGGGTACGGGTGCCAAACACACACTTACTCACAGTGGGGTACTGGTCCCACACACACTGTATCCCTCTGGAGTACGTGTCGCACATATACTGACTATCACTGGGGTACGGGTCCAATTGGAACTGACCATCACTGGGGAACGGGTCACAAACGCTCTGACTCTTATTGGGGTACCGGTTCCACAACAACTGACTCTCACTGGGGTACGGGTCACACACACACGGATTCTTACTGGTGTACGGGTACCACAAGCACTGACTGTCACTTGGGTATGGGTCTGAAACAAACTGATCCTCACTGGGGTAAGGGTCCCACACACACTGACTCTCACTTGGGTACGGGTCTCAGACAGAGTGATTTTAACTGGGGTACGGGTCCCACACACACACTGACTCACACTGGTGTACGGGTCCCACACACACTGACTCTCACTGGGCTAAGTGTCCCAAACACACAGACTGTCACTTGGGTACAGGTGCCAGACAGACTGATTTTCACTGGGTATGGGTCCCACACAAAATGACTCTCTCTGGTTTATGGGCCCCACACCCACTGCCTCTCACTGGAATATGGGTCCCACACACATTGACTCTCACTGGGATATTAGTCCAACACAAACTGAATCTCATTAGGGTACGGATCCCACACACACTGACTCTCACTGGGGTACGGGTCCCATACACACTGACTCTCACTGGGGTATGGGTGCCACACACACTGACTCTCACTGGGGTACGGGTCCCACACACACTGACGCTCACTGGAGTACGGGTCCCAAACACACTGACTCTCACTGGGGTACGGGTCCCACACACAGTGACTCTCACTGGGGTATTAGTCCAACACAAACTGAATCTCTCTGGGATACATGTCCCACACACACACTGACTATCACTGGGGTATGGGTACCACACACACTGACTCCCACTTGGGTATGGGTCCCACACACATTGACTCTCACTGGGGTACGGGTCCCACACACACTGACTCACAGATGGGTACATGTCACAAACACATGGACTCTCACTGGGGTACGGGACCCACACACACTGACTCTCACTGGGGTACGGGTCCCACACACACTGACTCTCACTGGGGTACGGGTCTCACACACACTTACTCTCACTGGGGTACGGGTCCCACGCACACTGACTCTCACTGGGGTACGGGTCCCACACACACTGACTCTAACTGGGGTACGGGTCCCGCACACATGACTCTCACTGGGGTACGGGTACCACACACACTGACTCTCACTGGGGTACAGGACCCACACACACTGACTCTCACTGGGGTAAGGTTACCACACACAATGACTCTCACTGGGGTACGGGACCCACACACACTGACTCTCACTGGGGTACGGATCCCACACAAACTGAGTCTCATTCGGGTAAAGGTCCCACACACATTGACTCTCACTGGGGTAAGGGTACCACACACACTGACTCTCACTGGGTTACGGGTCCCACACACACTGACTCTCACTGGGGTACGGGTCCCACACACACTGACTCTCACTGGGGTACGGGTCCCACACACACTGACTCTCACTGGGGTACGGGTACCACACACACTGACTCTCACTGGGGTACGGGTCCCATACACACTGACTCTCACTGGGGTACGGGTCCCTCACAAACTGACTCTCACTGGGGTACGGGTCCCAAAAACACAGACTCTAACTGGGTTACGGGTGCCAAACACACACTTACTCACACTGGGGTACTGGTCCGACACACACTGTAGCCCTCTGGGGTACGTGTCGCACATTTACTGACCATCACTGGGGTATGGGTCACAAGCGCTCTGAAACTTATTGGGGTACAGGTGCCACAAAGACTGACTGTCACTTGGGTACGGGTTTAAACAAACTGACCCTCACTGGGGTACGGGTCCCACACGCACTGAATCTCATTGGGGTACAGGTCGCACACATAGTGACTCTCACAGGGGTAGGGGTCCCACACACACACTGACTCTCACAGGGGTACGGGTCCCTGACACACTGACTCTCACTGGGGTACGGGTCCCACACACACTGACTCTCACTGGGGTACGGGTCCCACACACACTGACTCTCACTGGGGTACGGGTCCCACACACACTGACTCTCACTGGGGTAGGGGTACCACACACACTGACTCTCACTTGGGTACAGGTCCCAGACAGACTGATTTTCACTGGAGTATGGGTCCCACACAAAATGACTCTCTCTGGGTTATGCGCCCCACACCCACTGACTCTCACTGGAATATGGGTCCCACACACAGTGATTCTCACTGGGGTATTAGTCCAACACAAACTGAATCTCACTGGGGTACGGGTCCCACACACACTGACTCTCACTGGGGTACGGGTCGCACACACACTGACTCTCACTGGGGTATGGGTGCCACACACACTGACTCTCAATGGGGTATGGGTCTGACACACACTGACTCTCACTGGGGTATGGGTGCCACACACACTGACTCTCAATGGGGTATGGGTCTGACGAACACTGACTCTCACTGGGGTACGGGTCCCACACACACTGACGCTCACTGGGGTACGGGTCCCACGCACACTGATTCTCACTGGGGTAAGGGTTACACACACACTGACTCTCACTGGGGTAAGGGTTACACACGCACTGACTCTCACTGGGGTACGGGTCCCACACACACTGACGCTCACTGGGGTACGGGTCCCACACATACAGACTCTAACTGGGGTACGGATCACACACACACTGACTCTCACTGGGGTACGGTCCCACACACACTGACTTTCCCAGGGCTATGGGTCATACAGACACTGTCTCTCACTGGGGTACGGGTCCCACACACAGTGACTCTCACTGGGATACGGGTCCCGCACACACTGATTCTCACTGGGGTACGGGTCCCGCACACACTGATTCTCACTGGGGTACGGGTCCCACACACACTGCCTCTCACTGGGATACGGGTCACACAAACATTGACTCTAACTGGGGTATGGGTCCCACACACACTGTTTCTCACTGGGGTACCGGGCCCACACACACTGACTGTCACTGGGGTACTGGTCCCACACACACTGAATCTCACTGGGGTACGGGTCTCACACAAAATGACTCTCACTGGGGTAAGGGTACCACACACACGGACTCTCACTGGGGTACGCGTCCCACACACACTGACTCTCACTGGGGTACGGATCCCACACAAACTGAGTCTCATTCGGGTAAAGGTCCCACACACACTGACTCTCACTGGGGTAAGGGTACCACTCACACTGACTCTCACTGGGTTACGGGTCCCACACACACTGACTCTCACTGGGGTAAGGGTACCACACACACTGACTCTCACTGGGGTACGGGTCACACACACAATGACTCTCACTGGGGTACGGGTCCCACACACACTGACTCTCACTGGGGTACGGGTCACACACAAACTGACTCTCACTATGGTACGGGTCCCACACACACTGACTCTCACTGGGGTACGGGTCCCACACACACTGACTCTCACTGGGGTACGGGTCCCACACACACCGACTCTCACTGGGGTAATTGACCCACACACACTGAGTGTCACTGGGGTACGGGTCCCACACACACTGACTCTCACTGGGGTACGGTTCCCACACACACTGACTCTCACTGGGGTATGGGTCCAATTCAAACTGACCCTCACTGGGATACGGGTGCCAAAAGCTGTGTCTCTTACTGGCTTACGGGTCCCACACGCACGGATTCTCACTGGTGTATGGGTACCACAAGCTCTGACTGTCACTTGGTTACGCGTCCCACACAAACTGATCCTCACTGGGGTACGGGTCCCACACACACCGACTCTCACTGGGGTACGGTTCCCACACACACTGACTCTCACTGGGGTATGTGTCACGCACACACTGACTCTCACTGGGGTACAGATCCCACACACACTGACTCTCACTGGGGTACGGGTCCAACTGGAAATGTCCATCAAAAGGGTACGGGTCACAAACGCTCTGACTCTTATTGGGGTACCGGTGCCACAACGACTGACTCTCATTGGGGTACGGGTCACACACACACCGACTATCACTGGTGTAGAGGTCCCACACACACACTGACCATCACTGGGGTCCGGGTCTCTAACGCAGTGTCTCTTACTTGGGTTTGGGTCCCATGGTCATTGACTCTCACTGGTGCATGTGTCCAACACACTTTGACTCTCACTGGGGTACGGTTCCCACACACATTGACTCTCACTGGGGTACGGGTCAAACACACACTGACTCTCATTGGGTTACGGGTCCCACACACACTGACTCTCACTGGGGTACGTTCCCGCAAACACTGACTCTCACTGGGGTACGGGACACGCACACATTGACTCTCACTGGGGTACGGGTTCCACACACACTGACTCTCACTGGGGTATGGGTCCAACTCAAACTGACCCTCACTGGGGTACGGGGCCCACACACACTGACTCTCGCTGGAGTACGGGTCCCACACACACTGACTCTCACTGGGGTATGGCTACCACACGCACTGAATCTCACTGGGGTACAGGTCACACACACACTGACTCTCACTGGGGTACGGGTCCCACACACACTGACTCTCACTGGGGTATGGGTCCAATTCAAACTGACCCTCACTGGGATACGGGTGCCAAAAGCTGTGTCTCTTACTGGCTTACGGGTCCCACACGCACGGATTCTCACTGGTGTACGGGTACCACAAGCTCTGACTGTCACTTGGTTACGCGTCCCACACAAACTGATCCTCACTGGGGTACGGGTCCCACACACACTGACCCTCACGGGGGTAAGGGTCCCACACACACTTACTCTCACTTGGGTACAGGTCCCAGACAGACTGATTTTCACTGGGGTATGGGTGCCACACACACTGACTCTCAATGGGGAACGGCTCTGAAACACACTGACTCTCATTGGGGTTAGGGTCCCACAAACACTGATTCTCACTGTGGTACAGGTCCCACACACATTGACTCTCACTGGGGAACGGGTCCCACACACGCTGACTCTCACTGGGGTACGTGTCCCACACACATTGACTCTCACTGGGGTACGGGTCCCACACACACTGACTCTCACTGGAGTACGGTTCCCACACACACTGACTCTCACTGGGGTATGGGTCCAATTCAAACTGACCCTCACTGGGATACGGGTGCCAAAAGCTGTGTCTCTTACTGGCTTACGGGTCCCACACGCACGGATTCTCACTGGTGTACGGGTACCACAAGCTCTGACTGTCACTTGGTTACGCGTCCCACACAAACTGATCCTCACTGGGGTACGGGTCCCACACACACCGACTCTCACTGGGGTACGGTTCCCACACACACTGACTCTCACTGGGGTATGTGTCACGCACACACTGACTCTCACTGGGGTACAGATCCCACACACACTGACTCTCACTGGGGTACGGGTCCAACTGGAAATGTCCATCAAAAGGGTACGGGTCACAAACGCTCTGACTCTTATTGGGGTACCGGTGCCACAACGACTGACTCTCACTGGGGTACGGGTCACACACACACCGACTATCACTGGTGTAGAGGTCCCACACACACACTGACCATCACTGGGGTCCGGGTCTCTAACGCAGTGTCTCTTACTTGGGTTTGGGTCCCATGGTCATTGACTCTCACTGGTGCATGTGTCCAACACACTTTGACTCTCACTGGGGTACGGGTCCCACACACACTGAGTCTCACTGGGGTATGGGTCCCACCCACCTGACTCTCACTGGGGTACGGGTTCCACACAAACTGACTCTCACTGGGGTACATGTCCCACACACACGCTGACTCTCACTGGGTTATGGGCCCCACACCCATTGACTCTCACTGGAATATGGGTCCCTCACAAACTGACTCTCACTGGGGTACGTCTCCCACACACACTGAATCTCACTGGGGTACGGGTCCCACACACACAATGACTCTCACTGGGGTACGGGTCCCACACACATTGACTCTCACTGGGGTACGGGTCCCACACACACTGACTCTCTCTGGGTTATGGGCCCCACACCCATTGACTCTCACTGGAATATGGGTCCCACACACAGTGACTCTCACTGGGGTATTAGTCCAAAACAAATTGAATCTCACTGGTGTACGGGTCCCACACCCACTGACTCTCACTGGGGTATGGGTCCCACTCAAACTGACCCTCACTGGGGTATGGTTGCCACACGCACTGACTCTTACTGGCTTAAGGGTCCTACACACACGGATTCTCACTGGGGTACGGGTACCACAAGCACTGACTGTTAGTTGGGTACGGGTCCCACACAAACTGACTCTCACTGTGGTTCGGGTCCCGCACACACTGACTATCACTTGTGTAGAGGTCCCACACACACACTGACCATCACTGGGGTCCGGGTCTCTAACGCACTGTCTCTTACTGGGTTATGGGTCCCATGCATATTGACTCTCACTGAGGTACGGGTCCCTAAAGTACTGATTCTCACTGGGGTACGGGTCACACACACACACTGACTATCCCTGGTGTAGAGGTCCGGCACACACACTGACCATCACTGGGGTCCGGGTCTCTTTCGCACTGTCTCTTACTGGGGTATGGGTCCCATGCACATTGAATCTCACTGAGGTACGTGTCCCTAAAGTGCTGATTCTCACTGGGGTACGGGGCCCACACACACGGACTCTCACTGGGGTATGGGTCCCACACACACTGACACTCAAAGGGGTACGGGTTCCACAGAAACTGACTCTCACTGGGGTACGGGTCCACACACACACTGACTCTCAGTGGGGTACATGGCACACACACACGGACTCTCACTGGGGTACGGGACCCACACACACACTGACTCTCAGTGGGGTACATGGCACACACACACGGACTCTCACTGGGGTACGGGACCCACACACACTGACACTCACTGGTGTACGGGTCACACACAAACTGAAACACACTGGGGTACGGGTCCCACACACACTGACTCTCACTGGGTTATGGGTCCAACTCACACTGACCCTCACTGGGGTACGGGTCCCACATACACTGACTCTCACTTGGGTACAGGTCCCAGACAGACTGATTTTCACTGGGATTTGGGTGCCACACACACTGACTCACAATGGGGAACGGCTCTGACACACACTGACTCTCACTGGGGTACGGGTCCCACACACACTGACTCTCACTGGGATAGGGGTCCAACACACTCTGACTCTCACTGTGGTACAGGTCCCACACACACTGACTCTCACTGGTGTACGGGTCCCACACTTATTGACTCCCACTGGGGTACGGGTCCCACACACACTGACTCTCACTGGGGTACGGGTCCCACACACACTGACTCTCACTGGGGTATGGGTCACACACACACTGACTCTCACTGGGGGACGGTTCCCACACACCCTTACTCTCACTGGGGTACAGATCCCACACACACTGACTCTCAATGGGGTACGGGTCCAACTGGAAATGTCCATCAAAAGGGTACGGGTCACAAACGCTTTGACTCTTATTGGGGTACCGGTGCCACAACGACTGACTCTCACTGGGGTACGGGTCACACACACACCGACTATCACTGGTGTAGAGGTCCCACACACACACTGACCATCACTGGGGTCCGTGTCTCTAACGCAGTGTCTCTTACTTGGGTTTGGGTCCCATGCACATTGACTCTCACTGGTGTACGGGTCCCGCACACACTGAATCTCACTGGGGTACGGTTCCCACACACACTGACTCTCACTGGGGTACGGGTCCCACACACACTGACTCTCACTGGGGTACGGGTCCCACACACACTGACTCTCATTGGGTGGTGGGTCCCACACACACTGACTCTCACTGGGGTACGTTCCCGCACACACTGACTCTCACTGGGGTACGGGACACACACACATTGACTCTCACTGGGGTACGGGTCCCACACGCACTGACTCTCACTGGGGTACGGGTCCCACGCACACTGACTCTCACTGGGGTATGGGTCCAACTCAAACTGACCCTCACTGGGGTACGGGGCCCACACACACTGACTCTCGCTGGGGTACGGGTCCCACACACACTGACTCTCACTGGGGTATGGCTACCACACGCACTGAATCTCACTGGGGTACAGGTCACACACACACTGACTCACACTGGGGTACGGGTCCCACACACACTGACTCTCACTGGGGTATGGGTCCAACTCAGACTGACCCTCACTGGGATACGGGTGCCAAAAGCTGTGTCTCTTACTGGCTTACGGGTCCCACACACACGGATTCTCACTGGTGTACGGGTACCACAAGCTCTGACTGTCACTTGGTTACGGGTCCCACACAAACTGATCCTCACTGGGGTACGGGTCCCACACACACTGACCCTCACTGGGGTAAGGGTCCCACACACACTGACTCTCACTTGGGTACAGGTCCCAGACAGACTGATTTTCACTGGGGTATGGGTGCCACACACACTGACTCTCAATGGGGAACGGCTCTGACACACACTGACTCTCACTGGGGTATGGGTCACACACACACTGACTCTCACTGGGGTACCGGTCCCACACACACTGAATCTCACTGGGGTACGGGTCCCACACACATTGACTCTCACTGGGGTACGGGTCCCACACACACCGACTCTCACTGGGGTATGGTTCCCACACACACTGACTCTCACTGGGGTATGGGTCACACACACACTGACTCTCACTGGGGTACGTGTCCCACACACACTGACTCTCACTGGGGTACAGATCCCACACACACTGACTCTCACTGGGGTACGGGTCCAACTGGAAATGTCCATCAAAAGGGTACGGGTCACAAACGCTCTGACTCTTATTGGGGTACCGGTGCCACAACGACTGACTCTCACTGAGGTACGGGTCACACACACACCGACTATCACTGGTGTAGAGGTCCCACACACACACTGACCATCACTGGGGTCCGGGTCTCTAACGCAGTGTCTCTTACTTGGGTTTGGGTCCCATGGTCATTGACTCTCACTGGTGTATGTGTCCAACACACTTTGACTCTCACTGGGGTACGGGTCCCACACACACTGAGTCTCACTGGGGTATGGGTCCCACCCATCCTGACTCTCACTGGGGTACGGGTTCCACACAAACTGACTCTCACTGGGGTACGTCTCCCACGCACACTGAATCTCACTGGGGTACGGGTCCCACACACATTGACTCTCACTGGGGTACGGGTCCCACACACACTGACTCTCTCTGGGTTATGGGCCCCACACCCATTGACTCTCACTGGAATATGGGTCCCACACACAGTGACTTTCACTGGGGTATTAGTCCAAAACAAATTGAATCTCACTGGTGTACGGGTCCCACACCCACTGACTCTCACTGGGGTATGGGTCCAACTCAAACTGACACTCACTGGGGTATGGTTGCCAAACGCACTGAATCTTACTGGCTTAAGGGTCCTACACACACGGATTCTCACTGGGGTACGGGTACCACAAGCACTGACTGTCAGTTGGGTACGGGTCCCACACAAACTGACTCTCACTGTGGTTCGGGTCCCACACACACTGAATCTCACTGGGGTACTGGTCCCACACACACTGACTCTCACAAGGGTACGGGTCCCACACAAACTGACTCTCACTGGGGTACTGGTCCCACACACAGTGACTCTCACTGGGATACGGGTCCCAGACACACTGACTCTCTCTGGGGTACAGGTCCCACACACAGTGACTCTCAGTGGGGTACTGGTCCCACACACAGTGACTCTCACTGGGATACGGGTCCCAGACACACTGACTCTCTCTGGGGTACAGGTCCCACACACAGAGACTCTCACTGGAGTACTAGTTCAACACCAGCTGAATCTCACTGGGGTACGGGTCCCACAAACACTGACTCTCACTGGGGTACGGGTACCACACACCATGGCTCTCAGTTGGGTACAGGTCCCAGACAGCTGATTTTCACTGGGGTACGGGTCACACACATTTTGACTCTCTCTGGGTTATGGGCCCCACACCCACTGACTCTCACTGGGGTACAGGTCCCACACACACTGACTCTCACTGGGGTACGGGTCCCACACACACTGACTCTCACTGGGGTACGTGTCCCTCACACACTGACTCTCACTGGGGTACGTGTCCCTCACACACTGACTCTCACTGGGGTACGGGTCTCACACACACTGACTCTCACTGGGGTACGGGTCCCTCACACACTGACTCTCACTGGGGTACGGGTCCCACACACACTGACTCTCACTGGGGTACGGGCCCCTCACACACTGACTCTCACTGGGGTACGGGTCCCACACACACACTGACTCTCACTGGGGTACAGGTCCCACACACACTGACTCTCACTGGGGTACGGGTCCCTCACACACTGACTCTCACTGGGGTACGGGTCCCTCACACACTGACTCTCACTGGGGTACGTGTCCCTCACACACAGTGACTCTCACTGGGGTACGGGTCCCACACACACTGACTCTCACTGGGGTACGGGTCCCACACACACTGACTCTCACTGGGGTACGGGTCCCACACAAACTGACTCTCACTGGGGTACGTGTCCCACACACACTGACTCTCACTGGGGTATGGGTCCCACACACACTGACTCTCACTGGGGTACGTGTCCCTCACACACTGACTCTCAATGGGGTACGGGTCCCACACACACTGACTCTCACTGGGGTACGTGTCCCACACACACTGACTCTCACTGGGGTACGTGTCCCTCACATACTGACTCTCACTGGGGTACGGTTCACACACACACTGACTCTCACTGGGGTACGGGTCACACTCACTGACTCTCACTGGGGTACGGGTCCCACACACACTGACACTCACTGGGTTACGGGTCCCACACACACTGACTCTCTCTGGGGTACGGGTCCCACACACAGTGACTCTCACTGGGGTACGGGTCCCACACATAATGACTCTCTCTGGGGTACGGGTCCCTCACATACTGACTCTCTCTGGGGTACGTGTCACACACACTGACTCTCACTGGGGTACGTGTCCCTCACACACTGACTCTCACTGAGGTACGGGTCCCTCACACACTGACTCTCACTGGGGTACGGGTCCCACACACACTGACTCTCACTGGGGTACAGGTCCCACACACACTGACTCTCACTGGGGTACGTGTCCCTCACACACACTGACTCTCACTGGGGTACGGGTCCCACACACACGGACACTCACTGGGGTACGGGTCCTGCACACACTGACTCTCACTGGGGTACGGGTCCCACACACACTGACACTCACTGGGGTACGGGTCCTGCACACACTGACTCTCACTGGGGTACGGGTCACACACACACTGTCTCTCACTGGGGTACGGGTCCCACACACACTGTCTCTCACTGGGGTACGGGTCCCACACACACTGTCTCTCACTGGGGTACGGGTCCCACACACACTGTCTCTCACTGGGGTACGGGTCCCACACACACTGTCTCTCACTGGGGTACGGGTCCCACACACACTGACTCTCACTGGGGTACGGGTCACACACACACTGACTCTCACTGGGGTACGGGTCCCACACACACTGACTCTCACTGGGGTACGGGTCCCACACACACTGACTCTCACTGGGGTACGGGTCCCACACACACTGACTCTCACTGGGGTACGGGTCCCACACACACTGACTCTCACTGGGGTACGGGTACCACACACACTGACTCTCACTGGGGTACGGGTCCCGCACACACTGACTCTCACTGGGGTACGGGTCCCACACACACTGACTCTCACTGGGGTACGGGTCCCACACACACTGACTCTCACTGGGGTACGTGTCCCTCACACACTGACTCTCAATGGGGTACGGGTCCCACACACACTGACTCTCACTGGGGTACGTGTCCCACACACACTGACTCTCACTGGGGTACGTGTCCCTCACATACTGACTCTCACTGGGGTACGGTTCACTCACACACTGACTCTCACTGGGGTACGGGTCACACTCACTGACTCTCACTGGGGTACGGGTCCCACACACACTGACACTCACTGGGTTACGGGTCCCACACACACTGACTCTCTCTGGGGTACGGGTCCCACACACAGTGACTCTCACTGGGGTACGGGTCCCACACATAATGACTCTCTCTGGGGTACGGGTCCCTCACATACTGACTCTCTCTGGGGTACGTGTCACACACACTGACTCTCACTGGGGTACGTGTCCCTCACACACTGACTCTCACTGAGGTACGGGTCCCTCACACACTGACTCTCACTGGGGTACGGGTCCCACACACACTGACTCTCACTGGGGTACAGGTCCCACACACACTGACTCTCACTGGGGTACGTGTCCCTCACACACACTGACTCTCACTGGGGTACGGGTCCCACACACACGGACACTCACTGGGGTACGGGTCCTGCACACACTGACTCTCACTGGGGTACGGGTCCCACACACACTGACACTCACTGGGGTACGGGTCCTGCACACACTGACTCTCACTGGGGTACGGGTCACACACACACTGTCTCTCACTGGGGTACGGGTCCCACACACACTGTCTCTCACTGGGGTACGGGTCCCACACACACTGTCTCTCACTGGGGTACGGGTCCCACACACACTGTCTCTCACTGGGGTACGGGTCCCACACACACTGACTCTCACTGGGGTACGGGTCCCTCACACACTGACTCTCACTGGGGAACGGGTCCCACACACACTGACTCTCACTGGGGTATGGGTCCCACACACACTGACTCTCACTGGGGTATGGGTCCCACACACACTGACTCTCACTGGGGTACGGGTCTCGCACACACTGACACTCACTGGGGAACGGGTCCCACACACACTGACTCTCACTGGGGTACTGGTACCACACACACTGACTCTCACTGGGGTACGGGTCCCTCACACACTGACTCTCACTGGGGAACGGGTCCCACACACACTGACTCTCACTGGGGTATGGGTCCCACACACACTGACTCTCACTGGGGTATGGGTCCCACACACACTGACTCTCACTGGGGTACGGGTCTCGCACACACTGACACTCACTGGGGAACGGGTCCCACACACACTGACTCTCACTGGGGTACTGGTACCACACACACTGACTCTCACTGGGGTACGGGTCCGACACACACTGACTCTCACTGGGGTAAGGGTCCCACACACACTGACTCTCACTGGGGTACGGGTCCCACACACACTGACTCTCACTGGGGTACGGGTCCCACACACACTGACTGTCACTGGGGTACGGGTCCCACACACAATGACTCTCACTGGGGTACGGGTCCCACACACACTGACTCTCACTGGGGTACAAGTCCCAAACACACTGACTCTCACTGGGGTACGGGTCCCACACACACTGACTCTCACTGGGGTACGTGTCCCACACACACTGACTCTCACTGGGGTACGGGTCCCACACACACTGATTCTCACTGGGGTACGGGTCCCACACACACTGACTCTCACTGGGGTACGTGTCCCAAACACACTGACTCTCACTGGGGTACGTGTCCCACACAAACTGACTCTCACTGGGGTACGGGTCCCACACACACTGACTATCACTGGGGTACGGGTCCCACACACACTGACTCTCACTGGGGTACGGGTCCCACACACACTGACTCTCACTGGGGTACGGGTCCCACACACACTGACTCTCACTGGGGTACGGGTACCACACACACTGACTCTCACTGGGGTACAGGTCCCACACACACAGACTCTCACTGGGGTACGGGTCCCACACACACTGACTCTCACTGGGGTACGGGTCCCACACACACTGACTCTCACTGGGGTACGGGTACCACACACACTGACTCTCACTGGGGTACAGGTACCACACACACTAATGCATTGTTACGGAATGAGAAACCTCTCTGTACTGCTTCTTCAGACTGTCAGGAGGAGACTGGTTACTCTCCATATTTTGGAGGTTATTGTGTCAATGCGGTTTTGGGGAGTTGCGATGAACTGTCATTTCTGTTCTCTGATTCGACACTTACTGAACGCACCAATAGGCGCGCACTAGTAACCCAATGTAACGAACTAAAGAGGATCCCACAAACCTCTCAACATGAGCTCAGCTGTGGTTTAGCAGCTCACTCCGTCTATTTTCAGCTATGATTAATGTTGAGACTAACACATGTGTTGCCCTGAGATAATTGTTTTTTTAGTGTGCAGCTCCTGCTGACTTCCAGTCTTGGCACAATTTCCTCTCTAGCTATGATGTAGAGGGTCCAAAGTCACAGAAGGTAGCACCTGTGAGGAACAGGACACCAGTTCTTTTTAATTTGTTTATGGGATGTGGGCATCACTGGCTAGGCCAGCATTTATTACCCATCTCTAGCTTCTCTTGAGAATCTATACCCCTACTGTTGTTAGGAACAGAATTCCAGGAGTTTGACCCAGTGACAGTGAAGGAACGGCCGATATATTTCCACGTCAGGATGGTGACTAACTTGGAGGAGAACCTCCAGGTGGGGGTGTTCCCCATGTGTCGGCTGCCCTTGTCCTTCTACATGGTAGAGGTCGTGGGTTTGGAAGGTGCTGTCGAAGGAGCTTTGGTGAATTCCTGCAGCGCATCTTGTAGATGGTACACACGCTGCTGGCAGTGTGCTTTGGTGGTGGAGGGAGTGAATGTTTGTGGATGGGGTGCCCATCAAGCGGGGCTGCTTTGTCCTGGATGGTGTCGAGCTTCTTGAGTGTTGTGGGAGCTGCACTCATCCAGGCAAGTGGGGAGTATTCATCACACTCCTGACCTGTGCCTTGTAGATGGTGGACAGGCTTTGAGGAGTCAGGAGGTGAGTTACTCACTGCAGGATTCCCAGCCACTGACCTGCTCTTGTAGCCACAGTATTTATATGGCTGGTCCAGTTCAGTTTCTGGTCAACGGTAACCCCCAGGATGTTGATAGTGGGGGATTCAGTGATGGTAATGCCATTGAATGTCAAGGGGCGATCATTGGATTCTCTTGTTGGAGATAGTCATTGCCTGACACTTGTGTGGTGTGAATGTTACTTGCCACTTGTCAGCCCCAAGCCTGGATATTGTCCAGGTCTTGCTGCATTTGGACATGGGCTGCTTCAGTATCTGAGGAGTTGTGAATGGTGTGAACATTGTGCAATCATCAGCGAACATCCCCACTTCTGACCTTATGATGGAAGGAAGGTCATTGATGAAGCAGCTGAAGATGGTTGGGCCGAGGACACTACCCTGAGGAACTCCTGCAGTGATGTCCTGGAGCTGAGATGACTGACCTCCAACAACCACAACCATCTTCCTGTGTGCTGGGTATGACTCCAACCAGCAGAGAGTTTTCCCCCTGATTCCCATTGACTCCAGTTTTGCTGGGGCTCCTTGATGCCACACTCGGTCAAATGCTGCCTCGATGTCAAGGGCAGTCACTCTCACCTCACCTCGGGAGTTCAGCTCTTTTGTGCATGTTTGACCCAAGGCTGTAATGAGGTCAGGAGCTGAGTGACCCTGGTGGAACCAAAACTGGGCGTCAGTGAGCAGGTTATTGCTAAGCAAGTGCCGCTTGATAGCACTGTTGATGACCCTTTCCATACTTAGCTGAATATCGAGAGTAGACAGATGGGCAGTAATTGGCTGGGTTGGGTTTGGCCTGCTTTTAGTGTACAGGACATACCTGGGCAATTTTCCACATAGCCGGGTAGATGCCGGTGTTGTAGCTGTCCTGGAACAGCTTGGCTAAGGGAGTGGCAAGTTCTGGAGCACAAGTCTTCAGTACTATTGCTGGAATATTGTCAGGGCCCATAGTGTTTGCAGTATCCAGTGCCTTCAGCCATTTCTTGATATCATGTGGAGTGAACTGAATTGGCTGAAGACTGGCATCTGTGATGCTGGGAACGTCTGGAGGAGGCTGCGATGGATCATCCACTCAGCACTTCTGGCTGGAGATTGTTGCAAATGTTTCAGTCTTATCTATTGAACTGATGTGCTGGGCTCCTCCATCATTGAGGATGGGGATATTTGTGGCCCCTCCTCCTCCGGTGAGATGTTTAATTATCCAGCACCATTCACTGCAGGACTGCAGAGCTTAGATCTGATCTGTTGGGTGTGGGATTCCTTCGCATCTGTGAGGGGCAGGTCACCAGGTGAGGGGCAATTCTCCAGGTGAGGGGCAGGTCACCAGGTGAGGGGTCGGCCTCCAGGTGAGGGGCAGGTCACCAGGTGAGGGGCAGGTCACCAGGTGAGGGGCAGGTCACCAGGTGAGGGGCAGGTCACCAGGTGAGGGGCAATTCTCCAGGTGAGGGGCAGGTCACCAGGTGAGGGGCAGATCTCTAGGTTAGGGGCAATTCTCCAGGTGAGGGGCAGGTCACCAGGTGAGGGGCAATTCTCCAGGTGAGGGGCAGGTCACCAGGTGAGGGGCAGATCTCTAGGTTAGGGGCAATTCTCCAGGTGAGGGGCAGGTCACCAGGTGAGGGGCAGATCTCTAGGTGAGGGGCAGGTCACCAGGTGAGGGGCAGATCTCTAGGTGAGGGGCAATTCTCCAGGTGAGGGGCAGGTCACCAGGTGAGGGGCAGATCTCTAGGTGAGGGGCAATTCTCCAGGTGAGGGGCAGGTCACCAGGTGAGGGGCAGATCTCTAGGTGAGGGGCAATTCACCCAGTGAAGGTCAGGTCTCCAGTTGAGGGTCAGGTCACCAGGTGAGGGTCAGGTCACCAGGTAAAGGGCAGGTCACCAGGTGAAGGGCAGGTCACCAGGTGAGGGGCAGGTCACCAGGTGAAGGGCAGGTCACCAGGTGAGGGTCAGGTCACCAGGTGAAGGGCAGGTCACCAGGTGAGGGGCAGGTCACCAGATGAGGGGCAGGTCACCAGGTGAGGGGCAATTCTCCAGGTGAGGGGCAGGTCACCAGGTGAAGGGCAGGTCACCAGGTGAGGGGCAGGTCACCAGGTGAGGGGCAGGTCACCAGGTGAAGGGCAGGTCACCAGGTGAGGGTCAGGTCACCAGGTGAGGGTCAGGTCACCAGGTGAAGGGCAGGTCACCAGGTGAGGGGCAGGTCACCAGATGAGGGGCAGGTCACCAGGTGAGGGGCAATTCTCCAGGTGAGGGGCAGGTCACCAGGTGAAGGGCAGGTCACCAGGTGATGGGCAGGTCACCAGGTGAGGGGCTGGTCACCAGGTGAGGGGCAATTCTCCAGGTGAGGGGCTGGTCACCAGGTGAGGGGCAGGTCTCCAGGTGAGGGGCTGGTCACCAGATGAGGGGCAATTCTCCATGTGAGGGGCAGGTCTCCAGGTGAGGGTCTGGTCACCAGGTGAAGGGCAGGTCACCAGGTGAGGGGTCGGTCACCAACTGAGGGACAGGTCTCCCGGTGAAGGGTAGGTCACCAGGTGAAGGGCAGGACACCAGGTGAGGGGCAGGACACCAGGTGAGGGGCAGGTCGCATTGCGAATGGTAGGTCTCCAGGTGAGGGGCAGGTCACCAGGTGAAGGGCAGGTCACCAGGTGAGGTGCAGGTCACCAGGTGAAGGGCAGGTCACCAGGTGAGGTGCAGGTCACCAAGTGAGAGACAGGTCAATAGGTGAAGGTCTGATCCCTAGGTGAGGGGCAATTCTCCAGGTGAGGGGCAGTTCACCAGTTGAGGGGCAGGTCACCAGGTGAGGGTCAGGTGGCCAGGTGAGGGGCAGGTGGCCAGGTGAGGGGCAGGTGGCCAGGTGAGGGACAGGTCTCCAGGTGAAGAGTCAGTCACCAGGTGAGGGTCAGGTCACCAGGTGAATGGAAAGATCACCAAGTGAGGGTCAGGTCACAAGGTGAGGGGCAGGTTGCATTGCGAATGGTAGGTCTCCAGGTGAGGGGCAGGTCACCAGGTGAAGGGCAGGTCACCATGTGAGGGGCAGGTCACCAGGTGAAGGGCGGGTCACCAGGTGAGGGGCAGGTCAACAGGTGAGGGGCTGGTCACATTGTGAGGGGCAGGTCACCAGGTGAGGGGCAGGTCACCAGATGAGGGGCTGGTCACATTGTGAGGGGCAGGTCACCAGGTGAGGTGCAGGTCACCAGGTGAGGGGCAGGTCACCAGGTGAGGGGATGGTCACATTGTGAGGGGCAGGTCACCAGGTGAGGGGCAGGTCACCAGGCAAGGGGTAGGTCACCAGGTGAGGGGCAATTCTCCAGGTGAGGGGTAGGTCTCCAGGTGAGGGTCAGGTCACCAGGTGAAGGGCAGGTCACCAGGTGAGGGACAGGTCTCCAGGTGAGGGGCAGGTCACCAGGCGAGGGGCAGGTCACTAGGTGAGGGGCAATTCTCCAGGTGAGGGGCAGGTCACCAGGTGAGGTGCAGGTCACCAGGTGAGGGCCAGGTCACAAGGTGAGGAGCAGGTCACCAGGTGAATGGCAGGTCACCAGGTGAGAGGCAGGTCACAGAGTGAAGGGCAGGTCTCCAGCTGAGGGGCATGTCACCAGGTGAGGGGCAGGTCACAATGTGAGGGGCAGGTCACCAGGTGAAGGGCAGGTCACCAGGTGAGGGGCAGGTCACCAGTTGAGAGGCAGGTCTCCAGGTGAGGGGCAGGTCACCTGGTGAGGGTCAGGTCACCAGGTGAGGGGCAGGTCACCATGTGAGGGGCAGGTCTCCAGGTGAAGGGCAGGTCACCAGTTGAGGGGCAGATCTCTAGGTGAGGGGCAATTCTCCAGGTGAGGGGCAGGTCACCAGGTGAGGGGCAGATCTCTAGGTGAGGGGCAATTCTCCAGGTGAGGGGTAAGTCACCATGTGAGGGTCAGGTCTCCAGGTGAGGGGCAGGTCTCCATGTGAGGGGCACGTCACCAGGTGAGGGGCAGGTCACCAGGTGGTTTCAGGTCACCAGGTGAGGGGGCAGGTCTCCAGGTGAGGGGCAATTCTCCAGTTGAGGGGCAGGTCAACAGGTGAGGGGCAGGTCACCAGGTGAGGGGCAGGTCACAAGGTGAGGGGCTGGTCACATTGCGAGTGGCAGGTCACCAGGTGAGGGGCAGGTCACCAGGTGAGGGGCAATTCTCCAGTTGAGTGGCAGGTCACCAGGTGAAGGGCAGGTCACCAGGTGAGGGGGCAGGTCTCCAGGTGAGGGGCTGGTCACATTGCGAGTGGCAGGTCACCAGGTGAGGGGGAGGTCTCCAGGTGAGGGTCAGGTCTCCAGTTGAGGGGCAGGTCTCCAGTTGAGGGGCAGGTCTCCATGTGAGGGGCAGGTCATCAGGTGAAGGGTGGGTCACCAGGTGAGGGGCAGATCTCTAGGTGAGTGGCAATTCTCCAGGTGAGGGGCAGTTCACCAGTTGAGAGGGAGGTCACCAGGTGAGGGGCAGGTCACCAGGTGAGGGGCAGGTATCCAGTTGAGGGCCAGGTATCCAGTTGAGGGGCAGGTCTCCATGTGAAGGGCAGGTCATTAGGTGAGGGGCAGGTCCCCAAGTGAGGGGCAGGTCACCATGACAGGGGCAGGTCACCAGGTGAGGGGCAGGTCACCAGGCGAGGGGCAGGTCACCAGGTGAGGGTCAATTCTCCAGGTGAGGGGCAATTCTCCAGCTGAGGGGCATGTCACCATGTGAGGGGCAGGTCACTAGGTGAGGGGCAATTCTCCAGGTGAGGGGCAGGTCACCAGGTGAAGGGCAGGTCACCAGGTGAAGAGCAGGTCTCCAGGTGAGGACCAGGTCACCAGGCGAAGGGCAGGTCACTAGGTGAGGGGCAATTCTCCAGGTGAGGGGCAGATAACCAGGTGAGGGGGCAGGACACCAGGTGAGGGGCAATTCTCCAGTTGGGGGGCAGGTCAACAGGTGAGGGGCAGGTCACCAGGTGAGGGGCAGGTCACAAGGTGAGGGGCTGGTCACATTGCGAGTGGCAGGTCTCCAGGTGAGGGGCAGCTCACCAGGTGAGGGGCAATTCTCCAGGTGAGGGGCAGGTCAACAGGTGAGGGGCAGGTCACCAGGTGAGGGGCAGGTCACAAGGTGAGGGGCTGGTCACATTGCGAGTGGCAGGTCTCCAGGTGAGGGGCAGCTCACCAGGTGAGGGGCAATTCTCCATGTGAGGGGCAGGTCAACAGGTGAGGGGCAGGTCACCAGGTGAGGGGCAGGTCACAAGGTGAGGGGCAGGTCACCAGGTGAGGGGCAGGTCACCATGTTATGGGCAGGTCACCAGGTGAAGGGCAGGTCACCAGGTGAGGGGCAGGTCATCATGTGAGGGGCAGGTCACCAGGTGAGGGGCAATTCTCCAGATGTGGGGCAGGTCACCAGGTGAGGGGCTGGTCACATTGTGAGTGGTAGGTCACCAGGTGAAGGGCAGGTCACCATGTGAGGGGCAGGTCTCCAGGTGAGGGGCAGGTCACCAGGCGAGGGGCAGGTCACTAGGTGAGGGGCAATTCTCCAGGTGAGGGGCAGGTCACCAGGTGAGGGGACAGGACACCAGGTGAGGGGCAGCTCACCATGTGAGGGGCTGGTCACCAGGTGAGGGGCAGCTCACCAGGTGAGGGGCTGGTCACCAGGTGAAGGGCAGGTCACCAGGTGAAGGGCAGGTCACCAGGTGAAGGGCAAGTCACCATGTGAGGGGCAGGTCACCAGGTGAGGGGCAGGTCACCAGGTGAAGGGCAAGTCACCATGTGAGGGGCAGGTCACCAGGTGAGCGGCTGGTGTCCAGGTGAGGGACAGGTCACCAGGTGAGCGGCTGGTCACCAAGTGAAGGACAGGTCACCAGGTGAAGGGCAAGTCACCATGTGAGGTGCAGGTCACCAGGTGAGCGGCTGGTGTCCAGGTGAGGGACAGGTCACCAGGTGAGCGGCTGGTCACCAGGTGAGGGACAGGTCACCAGGTGAGCGGCTGGTCACCAGGTGAGCGGCTGGTCACCAGGTGAAGGGCAGGTCACCAGGTGAGCGGCTGGTGTCCAGGTGAGGGACAGGTCACCAGGTGAGCGGCTGGTCACCAAGTGAAGGACAGGTCACCAGGTGAAGGGCAAGTCACCATGTGAGGGGCAGGTCACCAGGTGAGCGGCTGGTGTCCAGGTGAGGGACAGGTCACCAGGTGAGCGGCTGGTCACCAGGTGAGCGGCTGGTCACAGGTGAGCGGCGGGTGAACAGGTGAGGGACAGGTCACCAGGTGAGGGGCCCCAGGTATTTGCCAGCCGAACTCTACGCTTGGACCATTGTCCTTCAGCTGATAAATGGCTCGGCCTATTGTAGCCTATTGTAGCCGGGAACTGAACCACTGCAGCAGTGAATGAAGTAGATTTCACTGGGTTGGGTGACTCATTGTGAAGGAACCACTGGCAGGAGTGTTCCACTCCCCGGCCTGGTGCCTGAAGCCCTGTGTGAGCATGTGTGATGGCAGGGTGAGCTGGCCCTCGCTCAGCCGGTGGATCACTGTGGGTCTGGGGGCATTTATAGCCGGGCCAGAGAAACAAAGCGCGGGGTGGGGGGGGGGGTAGAGCCAGGATAAACCCTGGCCAGTGGGGAGATGGGCAGGAGAGACGGGACAAGATGACTTGTGGCCTGCACAGCTTTGACGTCTCTCAGCCCCGACAGGAAGTGAATGTTGAAGAGACTTGGACCTGGGGGCTCGGTTTGGTCTGCACGCCCATTCAGAGGTGGTTGGGGTGGGGGTTGGGGGACAGAGACAGGTTGAAGGTTTTTTTTTTGGGGGGGTGGGTGGTTGCAGATGTGAGAGAGTAATATTTATACACAGCGAGTGGGAATGAGCTGGAACTCGCTGCCTGTGAGGCAGAGGTGGGGGTGGGGGAGGGGGCGAGTGTGGGGGTTGGGGGTGGGGGTTCTGGAAGCGGGGACGATGTGAGATTTCCAAAGATAATTGGAGGGGAGGGTGGAGGGAAATAAATGGGCAGCGGGAGGGGGCAATGGGAGTGACTGAGCGACGGGTATGGGCTGGATAAGCCGAATGGGATCTTGCTGTGCCACGGGACTCGGTGAGTCGATGAATTACGATGTGTGCAGCTAAAGAGAGGAGGATAAAGACCAGAGAGAAACCGGCAGGATTAGAGGGCACAGGAAGAGTCCAGCACCGGTGAGGAAGAGAAGGCTGGGCCTGGGCCTGCTCAAAGCAGCTCAGCAGCGAGCGACACCAGCGTGAGTGGGCCCAGGAGGAAGTGGTGCTGACATTGGCTGACGAGATTGTGACAGAATGTAGTATTGAGTAAGACTAAGGGTGTGACAGTCACAGGCTGACTGAGAAAACCAACACATCTCACTCTGGGAGAACATGGTCAGCCTGCAATTGAACTGAAGTCGAAAGGTCAGAAATTACAACGCCTTCAATACAAGGCCAGAAAAAGGAAGCAACAAAAAGACAAATACAGAAAACTACCATGAATCGCACGAGTAACAGGAAGTAGAATGCAGCAAGATAAAAAGTGTCCCATCAAAGACTCCCAGGACAAGTACGGCATGTGGTTAGATACAGAGTAAAGCTCCTCTGCAAAGTCTTCATCAAACACTCCCAGGACAGGTACAGCACGGGGTTAGATACAGAGTAAAGCTCCCTCTACACTGTCCCCATCAAACACGCCCAGGACAGTTACAGCACGGGGTTAGATAAAGAGTAAAGCTCCCTGTACATTGTCCCCATCAAACACTCCCAGGACAGGTACAGCATGGGGTTACATACAGAGTAAATCTTCCTCTACACCGTCCCCATCAAACACTCCCAGGACAGGTACAGCACGGGGTTAGATACAGAGTAAAGCTCCCTCTACACTGTCCCCATCAAACACTCCCAGGACAGGTACAGCACGGGGTTAGATACAGAGTAAAGCCCCCCCTACACTGTCCCCATCAAACACTCCCAGGACAGGTACAGCACGGGGTTAGATACAGAGTAAAGCTCCCTCTACACTGTCCCCATCAAACACTCCCAGGACAGGTACAGCACGGGGTTAGATACAGAGTAAAGCTCCCTCTACACTGTCCCCATCAAACACTCCCAGGACAGGTACAGCACGGGGTTAGATACAGAGTAAAGCTCCCTCTACACAGTCCCCATCAAACACTCCCAGGACAGGTACAGCACGGGGTTAGATACAGAGTAAATCTCCCTCATACTGTCCCGATCAAACACTCCCAGGACAGGTACAGCACGGGGTTAGATACAGAGTAAAGCTCCCCCTACACTGTCCCCATCAAACACTCCCAGGACAGGTACATCACGGGGTTAGACACAGAGTAAAGCTCCCTCTACACTGTCCCCATCAAACACTCCCAGGACAGGTACAGCATGGGGTTAGATATAGAGTAAAGCTCCCTCTACACCATTCCCATCAAACACTCCCAGAACAGGTACAGCACGGGGTTAGACACAGAGTAAAGCTCCCTCTACACTGTCCCCATCAAACACTCCCAGGACAGGTACAGCACGGGGTTAGATACAGAGTAAAGCTCCCTCTACACTGTCTCCATCAAACACTCCCAGGGCAGGTACAGCACGGGGTTAGATATAGAGTAATTTTCCCTCAACACTGTCCCCATCAAACACTCCCAAGGCAGATAAAGCATGGGGTTTGATACAGTGTAATGCTCCCTCTACACTTTACCCATCAAACACTCCCAGGACAGGTACAGCACGGGGTTAGATACAGAGTAAAGCTTCATCTACACATTTCAAATCAAACACTCCCAGGACAGGTAAAGCACGGGGCTAAATGCAGAGTAAAGCTCCACCTACACTGTCCACATCAAACACTCCCAGGGCAGGTACAAATCGGGGTCAGATACAGAGTAAAGCTCTCCCTACACTGCCACCAACAAACACACCCAGGACAGGTGCAGCACGGGGTTAGGTACAGAGTAAAGCTCTATCTACACTGTCACCATGAAAAATTCCAAGGACAGGTACAGCACGGGGTTAGATACAGAGTAAGTCTCCCTCTACACTGTCTCCATCAAACATTCCCAGGACAGGTACAGCATAGGGTTAGGTACAGAGTAAAGCTCCCTCTACACTGTCCCCATCAAATATTTCCAGGACAAATAAAGCACGGGGTTAGATATAGAGTAAAGCTCCCTCTAAACTGTCCCAATCAAACACTCCCAGGACAGGTACAGCACGGGGTTAGATACAGAGTAAAGCTCCCTCTACACTGTCCCCATCAAACACACCCAGGATAGTTACAGCACGGGGTTAGATCCCGAGTAAAGCTCCGTCTACACTGCCCCCATCAAACACTCCCTGGACAGGTACAACACGGGGTTAGATACAGAGTTAAGCTCCATCTGCACTGTTCACATCAAACACTCCCAGGACAGGTAAAGTACGGGGTTAAATGCAGAGTAAAGCTCCCTCTACACTGTCCGCATCAAACACTCCCAGGAAATGTACAGCACGGTGTTAGATACAGAGTAAAGCTCCCTCTACACTGTCTACATCAAACACACCCAGGACAGGTACAGCACGGGGTTAGATACAGAAGAAAGCTCCCTCCAAACTGTCCCCATCAAATATAATCCAAAGAAGGATACAGCACGGGGTTAGATACAGAGTAAATCTCCTTCTACACTGTCCCCATCAAACACCCCTAGAACAGGTGCAGCACGGAGTAAGGTACAGAGTAAAGCTGTATCTACACTTTCACCATCAAACACTCCCAGGACAAGTACTGCACGGGGTTAGATACAGAGTAAAGCTCCCTCTACACTGTCCCCATCAAACACTCACAGGACAGATACAGCACGAGGCTAGATGCAGAGTAAAGCTCCCTCTACACTGTCCCCATCAAACACTCCCAGGACAGGTACAGCACGGGGTTAGATACAGAGTAATGCTCCCTCTAAACTGTCCACATCAAAAACTCACTTGACAGGTACAGCACAGGGTTAGATACAGAGTATAGCTCCCTCTTATCAGTCCCCATCAAACAATCACAGGACAGGTACAACACAAGGCTAGATACAAAGTAAATCTCAGTCTACACTATCCCCATCAAACACTCCCAGGACAGTTAAAGCACGGGTTAAATGCAGAGTAAATCTGCCTCTACAATGTCCACATCAAACACTCCCAGGACAGATACAGCACAGCATCAGATACAGAGAAAAGCCCTCCCTACACTGTCACCAACAAAAACTCTCAGGACAGGTGCAGCACGGTGTTAGATAGAGAGTAAAGCTGTATCTACACTGTCACCATCAAACACTACCAGGACAGGTAAAGCAAGCGGGTAAATGCAGAGTAATGCTCCCCTTACACTGTCCCCATCAAACACTCCCAGGAAAGGTACAGCACGGTGTTAGATACAGAGTAAAGCTTCCTCTACACTGTCCCCATCAAACACGCCCAGGACACGTGCAGCACGGGGCAAGATTTAGAGTAAATCTCCCTCTACACTGTACCTATCAAACACTCCCACGACTGGTATAGCACGGGGCTAGATACAGAGTAAATCTCCCTCTACACTGTTCCCATCAAACACTCCCAGGACAGGTGCTGCACGGGGTTAGATATAGATTAAAGCTGTATCGACACTGTCACAATCTAACACTACAAGGACAGGTAAAGCAAGGGAATAAATGCAGAGTAATGTTCCCTCTACACGGTTCCCATCAAAAACTCAAAGGACAGGTAAAGCAAAGGGTTCGATACAGAGTAAAGCTCCCTCTGCGCTGTCCCTAATAAATACTCCCTGGACAAGAACAGCACAGGGATAGATAAAGACTAAAGCTCCCTCTACACTGTACTTATCAAACACTCCCAGGACAGGTACAGCACGGGGTTAGATACAGAGTAACGCTCCCTCTACACTGTCCCCATCAAACACTCCCAGGAGAGGTACAGCACGGGGTGAGATACAGAGTAAAGCTCCCTCTGCACTGTCCCTATCAAATACTCCCAGGACATGAACAGCACGGGGTTAGATACAGAGTAAAGCTCCCTCTACACTGTCCCCATCAAACACTCCCAGGACAGGTACAGCACGGGGTTAGAAACAGATTTATGCTCCCTCTACACTGTCCCTATCAAACACTCCCAGGACAGGTACAGCACAGGGCTAGATACAGAGTAAATCTCCCTCTACACTGTCCCTATCCAACATTCCCAGGACAGGTACATTCACGAGGTTAGATATGGAGTAAAGCTCCCTCTGCACTGTCCTCATCAAACACTCCCAAGACAGATACAGCACTGGGTTAGATACAGAGTAAAGCTCCCTCTACACTGTCCCCATCAAACATTCCCAGGACGGGTAAAGAAAGGGTTTAGATATAGAGTAAAGCTTTATCTACACTGTCACCAACAAACACTCCCAGCACAGGTGCAGTACGGGGTTAGATAAAGAGTAAAGCTCACTCTACACTGTCCCCATCTGCGACTCGCAGGACAGGTACAGCACGGGGTTAGATACAGAATAAAGCTCCTTCTACACTGTCCCCATCAAACACTCCCAGGGCAGGTAAAGCACGGGGTTAGATACAGAATAAAGCTCCTTCTACACTGTCCCCATCAAACACTCCCAGGACAGGTACAGCACGGGGTTAGATATAGAGTAATTTTCCCTCAACACTGTCCCCATCAAACACTCCCAAGACAGATAAAGCACGGGGTTTGATACAGAGTAAAGCTCCCTCTACACTTTACCCATCAAACACTCCCAGGACAGATACAGCACGGGGATAGATACAGAGTAAAGCTTCATCTACACTGTGGAAATCAAACACTCCTAGGACAGGTAAAGCACGGGGCTAAATGCAGAGTAAAGTTCCACCTACACTGTCCACATCAAACACTCCCAGGGCAGGTACAAATCGGAGTCAGATACAGAGTAAAGCTCTCCCTACACTGTCACCAACAAACACACCCAGGACAGGTGCAGCACGGGGTTAGGTACAGAGTAAAGCTCTATCTACACTGTCACCATGAAAAATTCCAAGGACAGGTACAGCACGGGGTTAGATACAGAGTAAGTCTCCCTCTACACTGTCTCCATCAAACATTCCCAGGACAGGTACAGCATAGGGTTAGTACAGAGTAAAGCTCCCTCTACACTGTCCCCATCAAATATTTCCAGGACAAATAAAGCATGGGGTTAGATATAGAGTAAAGCTCCCTCTAAACTGTCCCAATCAAACACGCCCAGGATAGTTACAGCACGGGGTTAGATCCCGAGTAAAGCTCCGTCTACACTGTCCCCATCAAACTCTCCCTGGACAGGTACAGCACGGGGTTAGATACAGAGTTAAGCTCCATCTGCAGTGTTCACATCAAACACTCCCAAGATAGGTAAAGTACGGGGTTAAATGCAGAGTAAAGTTCCCTCTACACTGTCCGCATCAAACACTCCCAGGAAATGTACAGCACGGTGTTAGATACAGAGTAAAGCTCCCTCTAAACTGTCCACATCAAAAACTCACTTGACAGGTACAGCACAGGGATACATACAGAGAAAATCTCCCTCTACACTATCACTATCAAACACTCCCAGGACAGGTACAGCACGGGGTTAGATACAGAGTATAGCTCCCTCTTATCAGTCCCCATCAAACAATCACAGGACAGGTACAGCACAAGGCTAGATACAAAGTAAATCTCAGTCTACACTATCCCCATCAAACACTCCCAGGACAGTTAAAGCACGGGTTAAATGCAGAGTAAATCTGCCTCTACAATGTCCACATCAAACACTCTCAGGACAGATACAGCACAGCATCAGATACAGAGAAAAGCCCTCCCTACACTGTCACCAACAAAAACTCTCAGGACAGGTGCAGCACGGTGTTAGATAGAGAGTAAAGCTGTATCTACACTGTCACCATCAAACACTACCAGGACAGGTAAAGCAAGCGGGTTAATGCAGAGTAATGCTCCCCTTACACTGTCCCCATCAAACACTCCCAGGAAAGGTACAGCATGGGGTTAGATACAGAGTAAAGCTTGCTCTACACTGTCCCCATCAAACACACCCAGGACACGTGCAGCACGGGGTTAGATATAGATTAAAGTTGTATCGACACTGTCACAATCTAACACTACAAGGACTGGTAAAGCAAGGGAATAAATGCAGTGTAATGTTCCCTCTTCACTGTCCCCATCAAAAACTCAAAGGACAGGTAAAGCAAAGGGTTCGATACAGAGTAAAGCTCCCTCTGCGCTGTCCCTAATAAATACTCCCTGGACAGGCACAGCACGGGGTTAGATAAAGACTAAAGCTCCCTCTACACTGTACTCATCAAACACGCACAGGACAGGTACTGCACATGGTAAGATACAGAGCAAATCTCACTCTACACCATCCCCATCTAACATTCCCAGGACAACTACAGCACGGGGTTAGGTACAGAGTAAAGCTCCCTCTACACTGATGGCATCAAACACTCACAGGAAAGGCACAGCACAGGGCAATATAAAGAGTAAATCTCTCTCTACACTGTACCTATCAAACACTCCCAGAACAGGTACAGCACGGGGTTAGATACAGATTAATGCTCCCACTACACTGTCCCCATCAAAAACTCCCAAGAGATATACAGCACGGGGTAAGATACCCAGTTATGCTCCCTCTACACTGTCCCCATCAAACACTCCCAGGACAGGTACAGCACAGGGTTAGATACAGAGTAAATCTCCCTCTACACTGTCCCCATCAAACACTCCCAGGACAGGTACAGCACGGGGTTAGATACAGAGTAAATCTCCCTCTACACTGTCCCCATCAAACACTCCCAGGACAGGTACAGCACGGGGTTAGATACAGAGTAAAGCTCCCTCGACACTGTCCCCATCAAATATTATCAAGAAGGATACAACACGGGGTTAGATACAGAGTAAAGCTCCTTCTACACTGTCCCCATCAAACACTCCTAGGACAGGTACAGCACGGGGTTAAAAGCAGAGTAAATCTCTGTCTACACAGTCTACATCAAACACTCCCTGGACAGGTACAGCAAGGGGTTAGATACAGAGTAAAGCTCCCTCTACATTGTCTCCATCAAACACTCCCTGGATAGGTACAGATCGGTGTCAGATACAGAGTAAATCTCTCCCTACGCTGTCACCATCAAACACTCCCAGGACAGGTGCAGCAACGGGTTAGCTATAGAATAAAGCTCTACCTACACTGTCACCATCAAACATTCCCAGGACAGGTACAGCACAGGGTTAGATATAGAGTAAAGATATATCTACACTTTCACCATCAAACACTCCCAGGACAGGTACAGCACGGGGTAAGATACAGACTAACGATCCCTCTACATGTCCCCATCAAACACTCCTAGGACAGGTAAAGCACGGGGTTAGATACAGAGTAAAGCTCCATCTACACTACTCCCATCAATCACTCCAAGGACAGGTAAAGTATGGGTTTAAATGCAGAGTAAATCTCTCTCTAAACTGTCCCTATCAAACACTCCCAGGACAGGTACAGCACTGAGTTAGATACAGAGTAAATCATCCTCTACACTGTCCCCATCAAACACTCCCAGGACAGGTACAGCACGGTGTTAGATACAGAGTAAAGCTCCCTCTACACTCTGCCCATCAAACCCTCACAGGACAGGTACAGCACGGGGTAAGATACCGAGTACATTTCCCTCTACACTGTACCTATCAAGCTCTCCCAGGACTGGTGCAGCACGGGGTTAGATACAGAGCAATGCCCCCTCTACACTGTCCCCATCAAAAACGCACAGGACAGGTACAGCACAGGACAAAATACAGACTAAAGCTCCCTCGACACTGTCCCTATCAAATAATCCCTGGACAGGTAAATCACGGGGTGAGATATAGAGTAAAGCTCCCTCTACACTGTCCCCATCAAACACGCCCCGGACAGGTACAGCACGGGGTCAGATTCAGAGTAAAGCTCCCTCTACACTGTCTCCATCAAACACTCCCAGGACAGGTACAGCACGGGGTTAGATAGAGAGTAAAGCTCCCTCTACACTGTCCCCATCAAACACTCCCAGGACAGGTACAGCACGGGGTTAGATACAGAGTAAAGCTCCCTCTACACTGTCCCCACCAAACACTCCCAGGAAAGGTACAGCACGGTGTTAGATACAGAGTAAGGCTCCCTCTACACTGTCCCCATCAAACACGCCCCGGACAGGTAGAGCACGGGGTCAGATTCAGAGTAAAGCTCCCTCTACACTGTCTCCATCAAACACTCCCAGGACAGGTACAGCACGGGGTTAGATACAGAGTAAAGCTCCCTCTACACTGTCCCCACCAAACACTCCCAGGAAAGGTACAGCACGGTGTTAGATACAGAGTAAGGCTCCCTCTACACTGTCCCCATCAAACACGCCCCGGACAGGTGCAGCACGGTGTTAGATACAGAGTAAAGCTGCCACTACACTGACACCATCAAACACTCACAGAACAGGTACAGCACGGGGCTAGATACAGAGTTATTCTCCCTATAAACTGTCCTTATCAAATACTCCCTGGACAGGTACAGCACTGTGTTAGATACAGTGTAAAGCTCTATCTACACAGTACCCATCAAACACTTCATGGACAGGTACAGCAAAGGGTTACATACAGAGTAAAATCCCTCTACACTGCCCCCAGTAAACACTCCCAAGACAGGTAAAGCATGTGGTTCAATGCAGAGTAAAGCTCCCTCTACACTGTCCGAATCAAACACTAATAGGACAGGTACAGCACGGGTTCAGATACAGAGTAAGGCTCTCGCTACACTGTCACCATTAAACACTCCCAGGACAGGTGCAGCACGGGGTTAGGTACAGAGTAACACTCTATCTACACTGTCAACATCAAACATTCCCAGGACAGGTACAGCACGGGTTTAGATATAGAGTAAAGCTGTATCTGCACTGTCACCATCAAACACTCCCAGGACAGGTACAGCACGGGGTTATATGCAGTGTAAATCTCCCTCTACACTGTCCCCATCAAACACTCCCAAAACAGAGACAGCACAGGGTTTGATATAGAGTAATGCTCCCTCTACACTTTCCCCATCAAACACTCCCAGGACAGGTACAACACGGGGTTAAATACAGACTAAAGCTCCCTCTACACTGTCCCCATCAAACACTCCCAGGGCAGGTACAGCACGGGTTTAGATACAGAGTAAAGCTCCCTCTACACTGTCCCCATCAAACACTCCCAGGACAGGTACAGCACGGGGTTAGATACAGAGTACAGCTTCCTCTACACTGTCACCACCAAACACTCCCTGGAGAGTGGCAGCACGGAGTTAGATACACAGTAAAACTCCCTCTACACTGTCCCAATCAAACACTCCCAGGACATGTACAGCACGGGTTCAAATACAGTGTAAAGCTCTCACTACACTGTCACCACCAAACACTCCCAGGAGGGGTGCAGCATGGGGTTAGGTACATAGTAATGCTCTATCTACACTGTCACCATCAAACACTCCCAGGACAGGTACAGCACGGGGTTAGATAAAGAGAAAAGTTCCCTCTAAACTGTCCCCTTCAAAAACTCCCAGGTCAGGTACAGCACGGGGTTAGATACAGAGTAATTCTCCATCCGCACGGTCCACATCAAACACTCCCAGGGCAGGTATAGCACAGAGACAGATACAGAGTAAAGCTCCCCCTACGTTGTCACCATCAAACACTCCCAGGACAGGTGCGGCACGGGGTTAGGTACAGAATAAAGCTCTATCTACACTGTCACCATCAAACACACCCAGGACAGGTATTGCACGGGTTTAGATACAGAGTAAATCTCCCGCTACTCTGTCCCCATCAAACACTGACTGGACAGGTACAGCACCGGGTGAGATACCGAGTAAAGCTCCCTATACACTGTCCCCATCAAACACTCCTAGGATAGATACAGCACAGGGTTAGATACAGAGTAAAGCTCCCTCTACACCGTCCCCATGAAACATTCCCAGGACAGCTACAGCGCAGGGTTAGATACATTGTAAATCTCCCTCTGCACTATCCCCAACAAACACTCCCAGGACAGGTACAGCACGGGTTTACGTACAGAGTAAATCTCCCTCTACACTGTCCCCATTAAACACTCCCAGGACAGGTACCGCACGAGGTTAGATACATAGTAACTCTCCCTTTACACTGTCCCAATCGAACACTCCCAGGACAGGTACCGCACGAGGTTAGATACAGAGTAACTCTCCCTCTACAGCGTCCCCATCAAACACTCCCAGGACAGGTACAGCACGGGGTTAGATACAGAGTAAAGCTCCCTCTACACTGTCCCCATCAAACACTCTCAGGACAAGTACAGCACGGGGTTAGATACAGAGTAAATCTCCCTCTACACTGTCCCCATCAAACAATCCCAGGACAGCTAAAGTACGGGGTTAAATGCAGAGTAATGCTCCCTCTACACTGTCCCAATCTACCACTCCCAGGACAGGTACAGCACAGGGTTAGATACTGAGTAAAGTTCCCTCCAGACAGTACCCATCAAACACTCCCAGGACAGGTACAGCACCGGGTGAGATACCGAGTAAAGCTCCCTCTACACTGTCCCCATCAAACACTCCTAGGATAGATACAGCACAGGGTTAGATACAGAGTAAAGCTCCCTCTACACCGTCCCCATGAAACACTCCCAGGACAGCTACAGCGCAGGGTTAGATACATCGTAAATCTCCCTCTGCACTGTCCCCAACAAACACTCCCAGGACAGGTACAGCACGGGTTTAGGTACAGAGTAAATCTCCCTCTACACTGTCCCAATCGAACACTCCCAGGACAGGTACCGCACGAGGTTAGATACAGAGTAACTCTCCCTCTACACTGTCCCCATCAAACACTCCAAGGACAGGTACAGCACGGGGTTAGATACAGAGTAAAGCTCCCTCTATACTGTCCCCATCCAACACTCCCAGGACAGGTAAAGCAGGGGGTTAGATACAGAGTAAAGCTCCATCTACACTGTCCCCATCAAACACTCCCAGGACAGGTACAGCACGAGGTTAGATACAGAGAAAAGCTTCCTCTACACTGTCCCCATCAAACACTCCCAGGACAGGTACAGCATGGGGTTAGATACAGAGTTAATCTCCCTCTACACTGTCCCCATCAAACACTCCCAGGACAGGTACAGCACGGGGTTAGATACAGAGTAAAGCTCCCTCTACACTGTCCCAATCTACCACTCCCAGGACAGGTACAGCACGGGGTTAGATACAGAGTAAAGTTCCCTCTACACTGTCCCCATCAAAAACTCCCAGGACAGGTACGGCACGGGGTTAGATACAGAGTAAAGCTCCCTCTACACTGTCCCATCAAACACTCCCAGGACAGGTACAGCACGGGGTTAGATACAGAGTAAAGTTCCCTCTACACTGTCCCCATCAAACACTCCCAGGACAGGTACAGCACGGGGTTAGATACAGAGTAAAGCTCCCTCTACACTGTCCCCATCAAACAATCCCAGGACAGCTAAAGCACGGGGTTAAATGCAGAGTAATGCTCCCTCTACACTGTCCACATCAAACACTCACAGGAATGGTTCAGCACGGGTTGACATACAGATTAAAGCTCTCCCTACACTGTCACCATCAAACACTCCCAGGACAGGTGCAGCACGGGGTTAGATACAGAGTAAAGCTCTATCTACACTGTCACCATCAAACATTCCCAGGACAGGTACAGCACAGGGTTAGATACAGAGTAAAACTCCCTCTACACTGTCCCCATCAAACACTCCCAGGACAGGTAGAGCACGGGGATAGATACAGAGTAAAGCTCCCTCTACACTGTCCCCATCAAACACTCCCAGGACAGGTAGAGCACGGGGATAGATACAGAGTAAAGCTTCCGCTAAAGTGTACCCATCAAACACTCCCAGGACAGGTACAGCACAGGGTTAGCTACACTTTCCCCATCAAACACTCCCAGGACAGGTACAACACGGGGTTAAATACAGAGTAAAGCTCCATCTACCATGGTCCCATCAAGCACTCCCAGGAAAAGTAAAGAACGGGGTTAAATGGAGAGTAAAGCTTCCTCTACACTGTCCCAGTCAAACACTCCCAGGACAGGAACAGCACGGGTTCAGATAGAGAGTAAAGCTCTCACTACACTGTCACCACCAAACACTCCCAGGAGAGGGGCAGCACGGTGTTAGATACACAGTAAAGCTCCCTGTACACTGTCCCAATCAAACACTCCCAGGACAGGTACAGCACGGGTTCAGATACAGTGTAAAGCTCTCACCACACTGTCACAACCTAACACTCCCAGGACAGGTGCAGCACGGTGTTAGGTACATAGTAATGCTCTACCTACACTGTCACAATCAAACATTCCCAGGACAGGTACAGAACGGGTTTAGATACAGAGTAAAGCTCCCCCTACGTTGTCACCATCAAACACTCCCAGGACATGTGCAGCACGGGGTTAGGTACAGAATAAAGCTCCCTCTACACTGTCACCATCAAACACTCCCAGGACAGGTACAGCACGGGGACAGATACAGAGTAAAGCTCCCTCTACGCTGTCCCCATCAAACACTCCCAGGACAGGTACAGCACGGGGTTAGATACAGGGTAAAGCTCCCTCTACACTGTCACTATCAAACACTCCAAGGACAGGTACAGCGCGGGGTTAGATACAAAGTAAAGCTCCCTCTACACTGTCACCATCAAACACTCCAAGGACAGGTACAGCACGGGGTTAGATACAAAGTAAAGCTCCCTCTACACTGTTCCCATCAAACACTCCCAGGACAGTTAAGGCACGGGGTTAAATGCAGAGTAAAACTCCCCCTACACTGTCCTCATTAAACACTCCCAGGACAGGTGCAGCACGGGATTAGATATGGATTAAAGCTGTATCTAAACTGTCACCATCAAACACTCCCAGGACAGGTACATCACGGCGTTTGATACAGAGTAAAGCTCCCTCTACACTGTACCCATCAAACACTCCCGTGGACAGGTACAGCACGGGGTTAGATACCGAGTAAAGCTCACTCTACACTGTCCCCATCAAACACGCCCAGGACAGTAGAGCACGTGGCTAGACACAGAGTAAAGCTCCCTCTACACTGCCCGCATCAAACACGCCCAGGACAGGTACAGCACGGGGTTAGATACAGAGTTAATCTCCCTCTACACTGTCCCCATCAAACACTCCCAGGACCAGTACAGCGCGTGGCTAGATAGAGAGTAAATCTCCCTCTAAACTGTACTTATCAAACACTCACAGGAATGGTACAGCACGGCGTTAGATACAGAGTAATGCTCCCTCTACACTGTCCCCATCAAACACTAACAGGATCAGTAAAGCTCAGGTCTAGATACAGAGTATATCCCCCTCTACTCTGTCCCCATCAAATTCTCCCAGGAATGGTACAGCACGGGGTTAGATACAGAGTAAATTTCCCTCTACACTTCCCCATCAAATATTTCCAAGACAGGTACAGCACGGGGTTAGATACAGAGTAAAGCTCCATCTACACTGTTCCCATCAAAAACTCCCAGGACGGTTAAGGCACGGGGTTAAATGCAGAGTAAATCTCCCTCTACACTGTCCACATTAAACACTCGCAGGACAGGTGCAGCACGGGATTAGATATGGAGTAAATCTGTATCTACACTGTCCCCATCAAACATTCCCAGGACCAGTACAGCGCGTGGCTAGATAGAGCGTAAATCTCCCTCTAAACTGTACTTATCAACAACTCACAGGAATGGTACAGCACGGCGTTAGATACAGAGTAATGCTCCCTCTACACTGTCCCCATCAAAAACTAACAGAATCAGTAAAGCTCAGGTCTAGATACAGAGTATATCCCCCTCTACACTGTCCCCATCAAATTCTCCCAGGACAGGTACAGCACGGGGTTAGATACAGAGTAAATTTCCCTCTACACTTCCCCATCAAATATTAGCACGGGGTTAGATACATTGTAAATCTCCCTCGACACTGTCCCGATCAAACACTCCCAGCACAGGTACAGCACGGGGTTAGATACAGAGTAAAGCTCCATCTACACTGTTCCCATCAAAAACTCCCAGGACGGTTAAGGCACGGGGTTAAATGCAGAGTAAATCTCCCTCTACACTGTCCACATTAAACACTCCCAGGACAGGTGCAGCACGGGATTAGATATGGAGTAAAGCTGTATCTACACTGTCCCCATCAAACACGCCCAGGACAGGTACAGCACGGGGTTAGATACACAGTAAAGCTCCCTCTACACTGTCCGCATCAAACACTCCCAGGACAGGTACAGCACGTGGCTAGATGGAGAGTAAATCTCCCTCTACACTGTACTTATCAAACACTCACAGGAATGGTACAGCACGGCGTTAGATATAGAGTAATGCTCCCTCTACAATTTCCCCATCAAAAACTAACAGGATCGGTAAAGCACATGTCTGGATACAGTGTATTTCTCCCTCTACACTGTCCTTATCAAATACACCCTGGAAGGTACAGCACGGGGTTAGATACAGAGTAAAACTCCCTCTGCACTGTCCATATTAAACACTCCCAGGAAAGGTACAGCACGTGGTCAGATTCAGAGTAAAGCTCTCTCTACACTGACACCAGCAAACACTCCCAGGACAGGTGCAGCACGGGGTCAGGTACAGAGTAATGCTCTATCTACACTGCCACCATCAAACACTCCCAGGACAGCTACAGCACGGGGTTAGATACAGAGTAAAGTTCTCTCTCCACTGTCCCCATCAAACACTCCCAGGACAGGTACAGCACGGGGTTAGATACAGAGTAAAGTCCCTCTACACTGTCCCCATCAAAAACTCCCAGGACAGTTACAGCACGGGTTTAGATACAGAGTAAATCTCCCTCTACACTGTCCCCATCAAACACACCCAGGACAGGTACAGCACGGGGTTAGATACAGAGTATATCTCCATCTGCACGGTCTACATCAAACACTCCCAGGGCAGGTATAGCACGGGGTTAGGTACAGAATAAAGCTCTATCTACACTGTCACCATCAAACACACCCAGGACATTTAAAGCACGGGGTTAGATACAGAGTAAAGTTCCCTCTACACTGTCCCCATCAAACACTCCCAGGACAGGTACAGCACGGGGTTAGATACAGAGTAAAGTTCCCTCTACACTGTCCACATCAAAAACTCCCAGGACAGGTACAGCACGTGTTTAGATACAGAGTAAATCTCCCTCTACACTGTCCCCATCAAAAACTCCCAGGACAGGTACAGCTCGGGTTTAGATACAGAGTAAATCTCCCTCTACACTGTCCCCATCAAACACACCCAGGGCAGGTATAGCACGGGGTTGGGTACAGAATAAAGCTCTATCTACACTGTCACCATCAAACACACCCAGGACAGGTACAGCACGGTTTTAGATACAGAGTAAATCTCCCACTACACTGTTCCCAACAAACACTGCCCGGACAGGTAAAGCAGGGCCTTAGATACAGAATAAAGCTCCATCTATACTTTCCCAATCAAACAGTCCCAGGACAGGTAAAGCACGGGGTTAGATACTGAGTAAAGCTCGATCTACACTGTCCCCATCAAACACTCCTAGGACATGTACAGCACAGGGTTAGATACAGAGTAAATTTCCCTCCAGACTGTCCCCATCAAAAACTCCCAGGACAGATACAGCACTGGGTTAGATACAGAGTAAATCTCCCGCTACACTGTCCCCATCAAACACTCCCAGGACAGGTAAAGCACGGGTTTAAATGCAGAGTAAACCTCCCTCTAAACTGTCACCATCAAACACTCCCAGGGCAGGTGCCGCACGGGGTTAGGTACAGAATAAAGCTCTGTCTACACTGTCACCATCAAATATTCCCAGGCCAGGTACAGCACGGGGTCAGATACAGAGTAAAGCTCCCGCTAAACTGTACACATCAAACAATCCCCGGACAGCAGCAAAGCGTTAGATACAGAGTAAATCTCCCTCTACACTGTCCCCATCAAACACACCCAGGACAGGTACAGCACGGGGTTAGATACAGAGTATATCTCCATCTGCACGGTCTACATCAAACACTCCCAGGGCAGGTATAGCACGGGGTTAGGTACAGAATAAAGCTCTATCTACACTGTCACCATCAAACACTCCCAGGACAGGTACAGCACGGGGGTCAGATACAGAATAAAACTCCCGCTACATTGTCCCCATCAAAGAATCCCCGGACAGGTACAGCACAGGGTTAGATACAGAGTAAATTTCCCTCTACACTGTCCCCATCAAATAATTCCAAGACAAATACAGCACGGGGTTAAATTCAGAGTAAAGCTCCCTCTACACTGTCCCGATCAAACACTCCCAGGACAGGTACAGCACGGGGTCAGATACAGAAGAAAACTCCCGCTACATTGTTCCCATCAAAAAATCCCCGGACAGGTACAGCACAGGGTTAGATACAGAGTAAATTTCCCTCTACACTGTCCCCATCAAATATTTCCAAGACAGATACAGCACGGGGTTAGATTCAGAGTAAAGCTCCCTCTACACTGTCCCGATCAAACACTCCCAGGACAGGTATAGCACGGGGTTAGATACAGAGTAAAGCTCCATCTACACTGTTCCCATCAAACACTCCCAGGACAGGGAAGGCACGGGGTAAAATGCATAGTAAAACTCCCTCTACACTGTCCACATTAAACACTCCCAGGACAGGTGAAGCACGTGGTCAGATTCAGAGTAAAGGTCTCCCTACTCTGTCACCATCAAACACTCCCAGGACAGGTGCAGCACGGGATTAGATATAGAGTAAAGCTGTATCTGGACAGTCACCATCAAACACTCCCAGGACAGCTACAGCACGGCGTTTGATACAGAGTAAGTTTCCCTATACACTGTTCCCATCAAATATTTCCAAGACAGATTAAGGACGGGGTTAGATTCAGAGTAAAGCTCACTCTGCACTTCTCCATCAAACACTCCCAGGACAGGTACAGCACGGGGTTAGATACAGACTAAAGCTCCCTCTACACTGTCCCCAGCAAACACTCCCAAGACAGATAAAGCACGGGGATTGATACAGAGTAAATCTCCCTCTACACTGTGCCCATCAAACATTCCCAGGATACGTAAAGCACGGGGATAGATACAGTGTAAAGCTCCCTCTACACTGTCCCCATCAAACACTCCCAGGACAGGTACAGCACGGGGTTAGATAAAGAGTAAAGCTCCCTCTACACTGTCCCCATCAAACATTCCCAGGACAGGCGCAGCACGGGGTCAGATACAGACTAAAGCTGTATCTACACTATCACCATCAAACACTCCCAGGACAGGTACAGCACGGGGTTAGATACAGAGTAAAACTCCCTCTACACCGTCCCCATCAAACACTCCCAGGACAGGTACAGCATGGGGTTAGATACAGAGTAAATCTCCCTCTAAACTGTCCCCGTCAAACACTCACAGGACAGGTACAGCACGGGGTTAGATACAGAGTAAATCTCCCTCTACACTTTCCAAATCAAACACTCCCAGGACAGGTACAGCATGGGTTAAATACAGAGTAAAGCTCCCTCTACACTGTCCCAATCAAACACACACAGAACAGGTACAGCACGAGGAAGGTACAGAGGAATGCTCTATCTACACTATCACCATCAAACATTCCCAGGACAAGTACAGAACGGGATTAGATACAGAGTAAATCTCTCTCTACACTGTCCCATCAAACACTCCCAGGACAGGTACAGCACAGGGTTAGATACAGAGTAAAGCTCCCTCTACACTGTCCCCATCAAATATTGCTATGATGGTTACAGCACGGGGTTAGATACAGAGTAAAGCTCCCTCTAAACTGTCCCCATCAAAAACTCCCAGGACAGTTACAGCACGGGGTTAGGTAAAGAGTAAAGCTCCCTCTACACTGTCCCTATCAAACACTCCCAGGGCAGGTACAGCACGGGGTTAGATACAGAGTAAAGCTCCCTCTACACTGTCCCTATCAAACACTCCCAGGGCAGGTACAGCACGAGGTTAGATACTGAGTAAAGCTGTATCTACAATGTCACCATCAAACACTCCCCGGACAGGTACAGCACGGGGTTAGATACAGAGTAAATTTCCATTGACACTGTCACCATCAAACACTCCCCGGACAGGTACAGCACGGGGTTAGATACAGAGTAAAGCTCCCTCTACACTGTCCCCATCAAACACTCCCAGGACAGGTACAGCACGGGGTTAGATACAGATTAAAGCTCCCTCTACACTGTCTCCATCAAACACTCCCAGGACAGGTATAGCACGGGGTTAGATACAGAGTAAAGCTCCCTCTACACTGTCCCCATCAAACACTCCCCAGACAGGTAATGCACGGGGTTAAATGCAAAGTAATGCACCGGCTACAGTGTCCCCATCAAACACTCACAGGACAGTAATAGCACGGGGCTAGATACAGAGTAAATCTCCCTCTACACTATACTTATCAAACACTCCCAGGACTGGTACAGCACGGTGTTAGATCTAGAGTAATGCTCCCTCTACACAGTCCCCATCAAAAATTAACGGGATCGGTACAGCGCAGGGCGAGATACAGATTATTTCTCCCTCTACACTGTCCCCATCAAACAATCCCAGGAAAGGTACAGCACGGGGTTAGATATAGAGTAAAGCTGTATCTACACTGTCACCATCAAACACTCCCCAGACAGGTACAGCACGGGGTTAGATACAGAGTAAATTTCCCTCTACACTGTCACCATCAAACACTCCCCGGACAGGTACAGCACGTGGTTAGATACAGAGTAAAGCTCCCTCTGCACTGGCCATATCAAACACTCCCAGGGCAGGTTCAGCACGGTGTCAATACAGAGTAAAGCCATCCCTACACTATCACCATCAAACACTCCCTTGACAGGTGCAGCACGGGGTTAGGTACAGAATAAAGCTCTATCTACACTGCCACCATCAAACATTCCCAGGACAGGTACAGCACGGGGTCAGGTACAGAATAAAGCTCCCGCTACATTGTCCCCATCAAAAAATCCCCGGACAGGTACGGCACAGGGTTAGATACAGAGTAAATTTCCCTCTACACTGTCCCCATCTAATATGTCCAAGACAGATACAGCACGGGGTTAGATTCAGAGAAAAGCTCACACTACACTTCCCGATCAAACACTCCCAGGGCAGGTATAGCACGGGATTAGATACAGAGTAAAGCTCCATCAACACTGTTCCCATCAAACACTCCCAGGACAGGGAAGGCACGGGGTAAAAGGCATAGTAAAACTCCCTCTACACTGTCACCATCAAACACTCCCAGGACAGGTACAGCACGGGATTAGATATAGAGTAAAGCTGTATCTGGACTGTCACCATCAAACACTCCCAGGACAAGTACAGCACGGGGTTAGATACAGAGTAAAGCTCCCTCTTCACTGTCGACATTAAACATTCACAGGACAAGTACAGCACGGGGCTAGATACAGAGTAAAGCTCCCTCTACACTGTATCTATCAAGCACTCCCAGGACTGGTACAGCACGGGGTTAGATACAGAGTAAAGCTCCCTCTACACTGTATCTATCAAGCACTCCCAGGACTGGTACAGCACGGGGTTTGATACAAAGTTATGCTCCCTCTACACTGTTCCCATCAAAAACGAACAGGACCGGTAGAGCACAGGGGTAGATACAGAGCATTTTTTCCTGTACACGGTCCTTATCAAATACTCCCTGGCCATGTACAGCATGGGGTTAGATACAGAGGAAATCTCGATTGACAGTGTCCGCATCAAACAATCCCAGGACATGTAAAGCATGGGGTTAGATAAAGAGTAAAGCTCAATCTACACTGTCCCCATCTTCAACTCCCAGGACAGGTACAGCACAGGGTTAGATACAGAGTAAAGCTCCCTCTACACTGTCCCCATCAAAAACTCACAGGACAGGTACAGCACGTGGTTAGATACAGAATAAAGCTCCCTCTACACTGTCCACATCAAACACTCCCAGGGCAGGTTCAGCACGGGGTCAATACAAAGTAAAGCCATCCCTACACTGTCACCATCAAACACGCCCGGACAGGTGCAGCACGGGGTTAGGTACAGAATAAAGCTCTATCTACACTGTCACCATCAAACACTCCCAGGACAGGTACAGCACGGGGTCAGATACAGAATAAAACTCCCGCTACATTGTCCCCATCAAAGAATCCCCGGACAGGTACAGCACAGGGTTAGATACAGAGTAAATTTCCCTCTACACTGTCCCCATCAAATATTTTCAAGACAAATACAGCACGGGGTTAAATTCAGAGTAAAGCTCCCTCTACACTGTCCCGATCAAACACTCCCAGGACAGGTACAGCACGGGGTCAGATACAGAATAAAACTCCCGCTACATTGTTCCCATCAAAAAATCCCCGGACAGGTACAGCACAGGGTTAGATACAGAGTAAATGTCCCTCTACACAGTCCCCATCAAAAATTAACGGGATCGGTACAGCGCAGGGCGAGATACAGATTATTTCTCCCTCTACACTGTCCCCATCAAACAATCCCAGGAAAGGTACAGCACGGGGTTAGATATAGAGTAAAGCTGTATCTACACTGTCACCATCAAACACTCCCCAGACAGGTACAGCACGGGGTTAGATACAGAGTAAATTTCCCTCTACACTGTCACCATCAAACACTCCCCGGACAGGTACAGCACGTGGTTAGATACAGAGTAAAGCTCCCTCTGCACTGGCCATATCAAACACTCCCAGGGCAGGTTCAGCACGGTGTCAATACAGAGTAAACCCATCCCTACACTATCACCATCAAACACTCCCTGGACAGGTGCAGCACGGGGTTAGGTACAGAATAAAGCTCTATCTACACTGCCACCATCAAACATTCCCAGGACAGGTACAGCACGGGGTCAGGTACAGAATAAAGCTCCCGCTACATTGTCCCCATCAAAAAATCCCCGGACAGGTACGGCACAGGGTTAGATACAGAGTAAATTTGCCTCTACACTGTCCCCATCTAATATGTCCAAGACAGATACAGCACGGGGTTAGATTCAGAGAAAAGCTCACACTACACTTCCCGATCAAACACTCCCAGGGCAGGTATAGCACGGGATTAGATACAGAGTAAAGCTCCATCAACACTGTTCCCATCAAACACTCCCAGGACAGGGAAGGCACGGGGTAAAAGGCATAGTAAAACTCCCTCTACACTGTCACCATCAAACACTCCCAGGACAGGTACAGCACGGGATTAGATATAGAGTAAAGCTGTATCTGGACTGTCACCATCAAACACTCCCAGGACAAGTACAGCACGGGGTTAGATACAGAGTAAAGCTCCCTCTACACTGTCCCCATCAAACACTCCCAGGAAAGGTACAGCACGGGGTTAGATACAGAGTAAAGCTCCCTCTACACTGTCCCCATCAAACAATCCCAGGACAGGTACAGCACGGGGTTAGATAGAGAGTAAAGCTTCCTCTACACTGTTCCCATCAAACACTCCCAGGACAAGTACAGCACGGGGTTCGATACAGAGTAAATCTCCCTCTACACTGTTCCCATCAAACACTCCCAGGACAGGTACAGCACGGGGTTAGATACAGAGTAAATCTCCCTCTACACCGTCCGCATCAAACATTCCCAGGACAGGTACAGCACGGGGTTCGATACAGAGTAAAGCTCCCTCTACACTGTCCCCATAAAACACTCCCAGGACAGGTACAGCACGGGGTTAGATACAGAGTAAATCTCCCTCTACACCGTCCCCATCAAACACTCCCAGGACAGGTACAGCACGGGGTTAAATGCAAAGTAAACCTCCCTCTTCACTGTCGACATTAAACATTCACAGGACAAGTACAGCACGGGGCTAGATACAGAGTAAAGCTCCCTCTACACTGTATCTATCAAGCACTCCCAGGACTGGTACAGCACGGGATTAGATATAGAGTAAAGCTGTATCTGGACTGTCACCATCAAACACTCCCAGGACAAGTACAGCACGGGGTTAGATACAGAGTAAAGCTCCCTCTTCACTGTCGACATTAAACATTCACAGGACAAGTACAGCACGGTGTTAGATACAGAGTAAAGCTCCCTCTTCACTGTCGACATTAAACATTCACAGGACAAGTACAGCACGGGGCTAGATACAGAGTAAAGCTCCCTCTACACTGTATCTATCAAGCACTCCCAGGACTGGTACAGCACGGGGTTAGATACAGAGTAAAGCTCCCTCTACACTGTATCTATCAAGCACTCCCAGGACTGGTACAGCACGGGGTTTGATACAAAGTTATGCTCCCTCTACACTGTCCCCATCAAAAACGAACAGGACCGGTAGAGCACAGGGGTAGATACAGAGCATTTTTTCCTGTACACGGTCCTTATCAAATACTCCCTGGCCATGTACAGCATGGGGTTAGATACAGAGGAAATCTCGATTGACAGTGTCCGCATCAAACAATCCCAGGACATGTAAAGCATGGGGTTAGATAAAGAGTAAAGCTCAATCTACACTGTCCCCAGCTTCAACTCCCAGGACAGGTACAGCACAGGGTTAGATACAGAGTAAAGCTCCCTCTACACTGTCCCCATCAAAAACTCACAGGACAGGTACAGCACGTGGTTAGATACAGAATAAAGCTCCCTCTACACTGTCCCCATCAAACACTCCCAGGACAGGTACAGCACGGGGTTAGATACAGAGTAAAGCTCCCTCTACACTGTCCCCATCAAACACTCCCAGGACAGGTACAGCACGTGGTTAGATACAGAATAAAGCTCCCTCTACACTGTCACCATCAAACACGCCCGGACAGGTTCAGCACGGGGTTAGGTACAGAATAAAGCTCTATCTACACTGTCACCATCAAACACTCCCAGGACAGGTACAGCACGGGCTCAGATACAGAATAAAACTCCCGCTACATTGTCCCCATCAAAGAATCCCCGGACAGGTACAGCACAGGGTTAGATACAGAGTAAATTTCCCTCTACACTGTCCCCATCAAATATTTCCAAGACAAATACAGCACGGGGTTAAATTCAGAGTAAAGCTCCCTCTACACTGTCCCGATCAAACACTCCCAGGACAGGTACAGCACGGGGTCAGATACAGAATAAAACTCCCGCTACATTGTTCCCATCAAAAAATCCCCGGACAGGTACAGCACAGGGTTAGATACAGAGTAAATTTCCCTCTACACTGTCCCCATCAAATATTTCCAAGACAGATACAGCACGGGGTTAGATTCAGAGTAAAGCTCCCTCTACAATTTCCCGATCAAACACTCCCAGGGCAGGTATAGCACGGGGTTAGATACAGAGTAAAGCTCCATCTACACTGTTCCCATCAAACACTCCCAGGACAGGGAAGGCACGGGGTAAAATGCATAGTAAAACTCCCTCTACACTGTCCACATTAAACACTCCCAGGACAGGTGAAGCACGTGGTCAGATTCAGAGTAAAGGTCTCCCTAATCTGTCACCATCAAACACTCCCAGGACAGGTGCAGCACGGGATTAGATATAGAGTAAAGCTGTATCTGGACAGTCACCATCAAACACTCCCAGGACAGCTACAGCACGGCGTTTGATACAGAGTAAGTTTCCCTATACACTGTTCCCATCAAATATTTCCAAGACAGATTAAGGACGGGGTTAGATTCAGAGTAAAGCTCACTCTACACTGTCCCCATGAAGCACTCCCAGGACAGGTACAGCACGGGGTTAGATACAGAGTAAATCTCCCTCTACACTGTCCCCATGAAGCACTCCCAGGACAGGTACAGCACGGGGTTAGATACAGAGTAAAGCTCCCTCCACACTGTCCCCATCAAACACTCCCAGGACAGGTACAGCACGGGGTTAGATACAGACTAAAGCTCCCTCTACACTGTCCCCAGCAAACACTCAAAAGACAGATAAAGCACGGGGATTGATACAGAGTAAATCTCCCTCTACACTGTGCCCATCAAACATTCCCAGGATACGTAAAGCACGGGGTTAGATACAGTGTAAAGCTCCCTCTACACTGTCCCCATCAAACACTCCCAGGACAGGTACAGCAAGGGGTTAGATAAAGTGTAAAGCTCCCTCTACACTGTCCCCATCAAACATTCCCAGGACAGGCGCAGCACGGGGTCAGATACAGACTAAAGCTGTATCTACACTATCACCATCAAACACTCCCAGGACAGGTACAGCACGGGGTTAGATACAGAGTAAAACTCCCTCTACACCGACCCATCAAACACTCCCAGGACAGGTACAGCATGGGGTTAGATACAGAGTAAATCTCCCTCTAAACTGTCCCCGTCAAACACTCACAGGACAGGTACAGCACGGGGTTAGATACAGAGTAAATCTCCCTCTACACTTTCCAAATCAAACACTCCCAGGACAGGTACAGCATGGGTTAAATACAGAGTAAAGCTCCCTCTACACTGTCCCAATCAAACACACACAGAACAGGTACAGCACGAGGAAGGTACAGAGGAATGCTCTATCTACACTGTCACCATCAAACATTCCCAGGACAAGTACAGAACGGGATTAGATACAGAGTAAATCTCCCTCTACACTGTCCCATCAAACACTCCCAGGACAGGTACAGCACAGGGTTAGATACCGTTTAAATTTCCCTCTACACTGTCCCCATCAAATATTGCTATGATGGTTACAGCACGGGGTTAGATACAGAGTAAAGCTCCCTCTAAACTGTCCCCATCAAAAACTCCCAGGACAAGTACAGCACGGGGTTAGGTAAAGAGTAAAGCTCCCTCTACACTGTCCATATCAAACACGCCCAGGACAGGTAAGCAGGGGTTGAATGCAGAATAAAACTCCCTCTACACCATCCCCATCAAAGACTCCCAGGACATGTTGCGCACGGGGTCAAATGAAGAATAAAGCTCCCTCTACACTGTCCCTATCAAACACTCCCAGGGCAGGTACAGCACGAGGTTAGATACTGAGTAAAGCTGTATCTACAATGTCACCATCAAACACTCCCCGGACAGGTACAGCACGGGGTTAGATACAGAGTAAATTTCCATTGACACTGTCACCATCAAACACTCCCCGGACAGGTACAGCACGGGGTTAGATACAGATTAAAGCTCCCTCTACACTGTCCCCATCAAACACGACCAGGACAGGTACAGCACGGCGTTTGATACAGAGTAAAGCTCCCTCTACACTGTCCCCATCAAACACTCCCAGGACAGGTACAGCACGGGGTTACATACAGAGTAAAGCTCCCTCTACACTGTCCCCATCAAACACTCCCAGGACAGGTACAGCACGGGGTTAGATACAGAGTAAAGCTCCCTCTACACTGTCCCCATCAAACACTCCCAGGACAGGTACAGCACGGGGTTAGATACAGAGGAAATCTCCCTCTACACTGTCCCCATCAAACACTCCCAGGACAGGTGCAGCACGGGGTTAGATACAGAGTAAATCTCCCTATACACTGTTCCCATCGAATATTTCCAAGACAGATTAAGCACGGGGTTAGATTCAGAGTAAAGCTCCCTCTACACTGTCCCCATCAAACACTCCCAGGACAGGTGCAGCACGTGGTCAGTTTCAGAGTAAAGCTCTCTCTACACTGTCCCCATCAAACACTCCCAGGATAGGTGCAGCACGGGGTTAGCTATAGACTAAAGCTGTATCTACACTGTCACCATCAAACACTCCCAGGACAGCTAAAGCACGTGGTTAAATGCATAGTAATGCTCCCGCTACACGGTCCCCATCAAACACTCCCAGGAAAGGTACAGCACGGTGTGAGATACAGAGTAAAGTTCCCTCTACACTGTTCCCAACAAACATGCCCAGGACAGGTGCAGCACGGCGTGAGATAAACAGTAAACCTCCCGCTACACTGTCCCCATCAAACACTCACAGGACAGGTACAGAACGGGATTAGATACACAGTAATGCTCCCTCTACACTGTCCCCATCAAAAACTAACAGGACCCGTACAGCACAGGGGTAGATACAGAGTAAAGCTCCCTCTACACTGTCCCCATCAAACACTCCCAGGACAGGTACAGCACGGGGTTAGATACAGAGTAAAGCTCCCTCTACACTGTCCCCATCAAACAATCCCAGGACAGGTACAGCACAGGGTTCGATACAGAGTAAAGCTCCCTCTACACTGTTCCCATCAAACACTCCCAGGACAAGTACAGCACGGGGTTAAATGCAGAGTAAACCTCCCTCTTCACTGTCGACATTAAACATTCACAGGACAAGTACAGCACGGGGTTAGATACAGAGTAAATCTCCCTCTACACTGTATCTATCAAGCACTCCCACGACTGGTACAGCACGGGGTTTGATACAAAGTAGTGCTCCCTCTACACTGTCCCCATCAAACACGACCAGGACAGGTACAGCACGGCGTTTGATACAGAGTAAAGCTCCCTCTACACTGTCCCCATCAAACACTCCCAGGACAGGTACAGCACGGGGTTACATACAGAGTAAAGCTCCCTCTACACTGTCCCCATCAAACACTCCCAGGACAGGTACAGCACGGGGTTAGATACAGAGTAAAGCTCCCTCTACACTGTCCCCGTCAAACACTCCCAGGACAGGTACAGCACGGGGTTAGATACAGAGTAAATCTCCCTCTATACTGTCCCCATCTTCAACTCCCAGGACAGGTACAGCACGGGGTTAGATACAGAGGAAATCTCCCTCTACACCGTCCCCATCAAACACTCCCAGGACAGGTACAGCACGGGGTTAGATACAGAGTAAGTTTCCCTATACACTGTTCCCATCGAATATTTCCAAGACAGATTAAGCACGGGGTTAGATTCAGAGTAAAGCTCCCTCTACACTGTCCCCATCAAACACTCCCAGGACAGGTGCAGCACGGGGTCAGTTTCAGAGTAAAGCTCTCTCTACACTGTCACCATCAAACACTCCCAGGATAGGTGCAGCACGGGGTTAGCTATAGACTAAAGCTGTATCTACACTGTCACCATCAAACACTCCCAGGACAGCTAAAGCACGTGGTTAAATGCATAGTAATGCTCCCGCTACACGGTCCCCATCAAACACTCCCAGGAAAGGTACAGCACGGTGTGAGATACAGAGTAAAGTTCCCTCTACACTGTCCCCAACAAACATGCCCAGGACAGGTGCAGCACGGCGTGAGATAAACAGTAAACCTCCCGCTACACTGTCCCCATCAAACACTCACAGGACAGGTACAGAACGGGATTAGATACACAGTAATGCTCCCTCTACACTGTCCCCATCAAAAACTAACAGGACCCGTACAGCACAGGGGTAGATACAGAGTAAAGCTCCCTCTACACTGTCCCCATCAAACAATCCCAGGACAAGTACAGCACGGGGTTAAATGCAGAGTAAACCTCCCTCTTCACTGTCGACATTAAACATTCACAGGACAAGTACAGCACGGGGTTAGATACAGAGTAAATCTCCCTCTACACTGTATCTATCAAGCACTCCCAGGACTGGTACAGCACGGGGTTTGATACAAAGTAGTGCTCCCTCTACACTGTTCCCATCAAAAACGAACAGGACCGGTAGAGCACAGGGGTAGATACAGAGCATTTTTTCCTGTACACGGTCCTTATCAAATACTCCCTGGCCATGTACAGCATGGGGTTAGATACAGAGGAAAGCTCCCTCTACACCGTCCCCATCAAACACTCCCAGGACAGGTACAGCATGGGGTTAGATACAGAGGAAAGCTCGATTGACAGTGTCCGCATCAAACAATCCCAGGACATGTAAAGCATGGGGTTAGATGAAGAGTAAAGCTCAATCTACACTGTCCCCATCTTCAACTCCCAGGACAGGTACAGCACAGGGTTAGATACAGAGTAAAGCTCCCTCTACACTGTCCCCATCAAACACTCCCAGGACAGGTACAGCACGTGGTTAGATACAGAGTAAAGCTCCCTCTACACTATCCACATCAAACACTCCCAGGGCAGGTACAGCACGGGGTCAATACAGAGTAAAGCTCCCTCTACACTGTCCCCATCAAACACGCCCGGACAGGTGCAGCACGGGGTTAGGTACAGGATAAAGCTCTATCTACACTGTCACCATCAAACACTCCCAGGACAGGTACAGCACGGGGTCAGATACAAAATAAAACTCCCGCTACATTGTTCCCATCAAAAAATCCCCGGACAGGTGCAGCACAGGGTTAGATACAGAGTAAATTTCCCTCTACACTGTCCCCATCAAATATTTCCAAGACAGATACAGCACGGGGTTGGATTCAGAGTAAAGCTCCCTCTACACTGTCCCGATCAAACACTCCCAGGGCAGGTATAGCACGGGATTAGATACAGAGGAAAGCTCCATCTACACTGTTCCCATCAAACACTCCCAGGACAGGGAAGGCACGGGGTAAAATGCATAGTAAAACTCCCTCTACACTGTCCACATTAAACACTCCCAGGACAGGTAAAGCACGTGGTCAGATTCAGAGTAAAAGTCTCCCTACTCTGTCACCATCAAACACTCCCAGGACAGGTACAGCACGGGATTAGATATAGAGTAAAGCTGTATCTGGACAGTCACCATCAAACACTCCCAGGACAGCTACAGCACGGCGTTTGATACAGAGTAAAGCTCCCTCTACACTGTCCCCATCAAACACGACCAGGACAGGTACAGCACGGGGTTAGATACAAGTAAATCTCTCTCTACACCGTCCCCATCAAACACTCCCAGGACAGGTACAGCAATGGGTTAGATACAGAGTAAAGCTCCCTCTACACTGTCCCCATCAAACACTCCCAGGACAGGTACAGCACGGGGTTAGGTACAGAGTAAAGCTCTCTCTACACTGTCCCCATCAAACATTCCCAGGATAGGTAAAGCACGGGGTTAGATACAGTGTAAAGCTCCCTCTACACTGTCCTCATCAAACACTCCCAGGACAGGTACAGCACGGGGTTAGATAAAGAGTAAACCTCCCTCTACACTGTCCCCATCAAACATTCCGAAGGACAGGTACAGCACGGGGTTAGATATAGAGTAAAGCTTAATCTACACTTGCCCATCAAACACTCCCAGGACAGATACAGTACGAGGTTAGATACAGAGTAAAGCTCCCTCTACACCATCCCCATCAAACACGCCCAGGACAGGTACAGCACGGGGTCAGATTCAGAGTAAAGCTCTCCCTACACTGTCACCATCAAACACTCCCAGGGACAGGCGCAGCACGGGGTCAGATACAGACTAAAGCTGTATCTACACTATCACCATCAAACACTCCCAGGACAGGTAAAGCATGGGGTTAAATACATAGTAATGCTCCCGCTACTCTGCCCCATCAAACACTCCCAGGAAAGTTACAGCACGGTGTTAGATACAGAATAAAGCTCCCTCTACACTGTCCCCATCAAACACTCCCAGGACAGGTACAGCACAGGGTTAGATACAGAGTAAAGCTCCCACTACACTGGCCATATCAAACACTCACAGGACAGGTACAGCCCGAGGTTAGATACACAGTAATTCTCCCTCTACACTGTCCCCATCAAACACTCCCAGGACAGGTACAGCATGGGGTTAAATGCAGAGTAAAGCTCCCTCTACACTGTCCCAATCAAACACACACAGAATAGGTACAGCACGAGGTAGGTACAGAGGAATGCTCTATCTACACTGTCACCATCAAGCATTCCCAGGACAGGTACAGCACAGGGTTAGATACCGTTTAAATTTCCCTCTACACTGTCCCCATCAAATATTGCCATGATGGATACTGCACGGGGTTAGATACAGATTAAAGCTCCCTCTAAACTGTCCCCATCAAAAACTCCCAGGACAGTTACAGCACGGGGTTAGGTGCAGAGTAAAGCTCCCTCTGCACTGTCCATATCAAACACTCCCAGGACAGGTTACACACGGGGTTAAATGCAGAATAAATCTCCCTCTACACTGTCCACATCAATCACTCGCAGGGCAGGAACAGCATGGTGTCAGATACAGAGTAAAACTCCTCTACACCGTCCCCATCAAACACTCCCAGGACAGGTACAGCACGGGGTTAGATAGAGTAAAGCTGTATCTACACCGTCACCATCAAACACCCCCCGGACAGGTACAGCACGGGGTTAGATACAGAGTAAATTTCCCTCTACACTGTCACCATCAAACACTCCCCGGACAGGTACAGCACGGGGTTAGATACAGAGCAAATTTCCCTCTACACTGTCCCCATCAAACACTCCCAGGACAGGTACAGCACGGGGTTTGATACAGATTAAAGCTCCCTCTACACTGTTCCCATCAAACACTCCCCGAACATGTAATGCACGGGGTTAAATGCATAGTAATGCTCCGGCTACACTGTCCCCATCAAACACTCACAGGACAGTTATAGCACGGGGCTAGATACAGAGTAAATCTCCCTCGACACTGTACTTATCAAACACTCCCAGGACTGGTACAGCACGGTGTTAGATATAGAGTAATCCTCCCTCTACACAGTCCCCATCAAAAATTTTTGGGACCGTTACAGCGCAGGGCGAGATACAGATTATTTCTCCCTCTACACTGTCCTTATCAAACATTCCCAGGACAGGTACAGCAATGGGTTAGACACAGAGTAAATCTCCCTCTACACTGTCCCCACCAAACGCTCCCAAGACAGATACAGCATGGGGTTTGATTCAGAGTGAAGCACCTCTAAACTTTCCAAATGAAACAATCCCAGGACAGGAGCAGCACGGGGTTAGATACAGAGTAAAGCTCCCTCTACACCGTACCCATCAAACACTCCCAGGACAGGTAAAGCACGGGGTTCAATGCAGAGTGAATCTCTCCCTACACTGTCACCATCAAACACTCCCAGGACAGGTGCAGCACGGGGTTAGGTACAGAGTAATGATCTATCTACACTGTCACCATCAAACATTCCCAGGACTGGTACAGAACGGGATTAGATATAGAGTAAAGCTCTATCTGCACTGACACCATCAAAAAGTCCCAGGACAGGTACAGCACGGGGTGAGAAACACAGTAAAGCTCACTCTACACGGTCCCATCTACTACTCCCAGGACAGGTACAGCACGGTGTTAGATACAGAGTAAAGCTCCCTCTACACTGTCCCCATCAATCACTTCCAGGAGAGGTAAAGCACAGGATTAGAAACAAAGTAAATCTCCCTCTACACTGTCCACATCAAACACTCCCAGGACAGGTACAGCACGAGGTTAGATACAGAGAAAAGCTCGCTCTACACTGTCCCAAACAAACACTCCCAGTACATTTAAAGCTTGGTATTAGATACAGAATAATTCTCCCACTACACTGGCCCAGTCAAACTCTCCCAGGAGAGTTACAGCATGGGATTAGATACACACTAAAGCTCCCTCTGCACTGTCCCCATCAAACACTCCTAGGACAGGTACAGCATGGGGTTAGATACAGAGTAAACCTCCCCCTACACTGTCTCTATCAAACACTCCCAAGACAGTTACAGCACGGGGTTAGATACAGAGTAAATCTCCCTCTACACTGTCCCCATCAAACACTCCCAGGACAGTTACAGAACAGGGTTAGATACAGAGTAAATGTCCCTCTACACTGTCCCCATCAAACACTCCCAGGACAGGTACAGCAAGGGGTTAGATACAGAGTAAATCTCCCTCTGCACCGTCCCCATCAAACAATCCCAGGACAGGTACAGCACGGGGTTAGATACAGAGTAAATCTCCCTCTACAGTGTCCCCAACAAACACTCCCACGACAGGTACAGCACGGGGTTAGATACAGAGTAAAACTCCCTCTACACTGTTCCCATCAAACACTCCCAGGACAGGTAAGGCACGGGGTTAAATGCAGAGTAAAGCTCCCTCTACACTGTCCACATTAAACACTCCCAGGACAGGTACAGCACGCGGTCTGATTCAGAGTAAAGCTCCCTCTATACTGTCACCATCAAACACTCCAAGGACAGGTACAGCACGGGGTTAGATACAGAGTAAAGCTCCCTCTACATTGTCCCCATCAAACACTCCCAGAACAGGTGCAGCACGGGGTTAGATAGAGAGTAATGCTCCCGCTACACTGTCACCAACTTTATATCACCAACTTTTACTTTAACACCTATGTGTTCTTTTGTACCATTGTTGTTGACATCTTTTGATGATCTGCTAATATCTCTGCTTGTTTGTCCCTACAACCACACACCACCCCCTGCCCCTCTCTCTCTATCTCTCCGCCCCCCCCCCCCCCCACACACACACCTTAAACCAGCTTATATTTCAACTCTTTATCGGACTCGAACTCAAGTTCTGCCAAAGGGTCATGAGGAGTCGAAACGTCAACTCTTTTCTTCTCCGCCGATGCTGCCAGACCTGCTGAGTTTTTTTCCAGGTAATTCTGTTTTTGTTTTTGTTAAAGCTCACTCTACACCGAACTCATCAAACACTCCCAGGACAGGTAAAGCACGGGGTTAGATAGAGAGTAAAGCTCTCTCTACAGTGTCCCCATCAAACACTCCCAGGACAGGTACAGCACGGGGATAGATACAGAGTAAAGCTCCCTCTACACTGTCCCCATCAAACACTCCCAGGACAGGTACAGCACGGGGTTAGATACAGAGTAAAGCTCCCTCTACACTGTCCCCATCAAACACTCCCAGGACAGGTAAAGCACGGGGTTAGATACAGAGTAAACCTCCCTCTACACCGTCTCCATCAAGCACTCCCACGACAGGTAAGGCACGGGGTTAAATGCAGAGTAAAGCTCCCTCTACACTGTCGACATTAAACACTCCCAGGACAGGTACAGCACGGGGTCAGATTCAGAGTAAAGCTCTCCCTACACTGTCACCATTAAACACTCCCAGGACAGGTGCAGCACGGGGTTAGATATAGAGTATAGCTGTATCTACACTGTCCCCATCAAACACTCCCAGGACAGGTACAGAACGGGGTTAGATACAGAGTAAAGCTCCCTCTACACCGTACCCATCAAACACTCCCAGGACAGGTAAAGCACGGGGTTCAATGCAGAGTAAAGCTCCGTCTACACTGTCCCAATCAAACAGTCCCAGGACAGGTACAGCACGGGTTCATATACAGAGTAAATCTCTCCCTACACTGTCACCATCAAACACTCCCAGGACAGGTGCAGCACGGGGTTAGGTACAGAGTAATGATCTATCTACACTGTCACCCTCAAACATTCCCAGGACTGGTACAGAACGGGATTAGATATAGAGTAAAGCTCTATCTGCACTGACACCATCAAAAAGTCCCAGGACAGGTACAGCACGGGGTGAGATACAGAGTAAAGCTCACTCTACACGGTCCCATCTACTACTCCCAGGACAGGTACAGCACGGTGTTAGATACAGAGTAAAGCTCCCTCTACACTGTCCCCATCAATCACTTCCAGGACAGGTACAGCACGGGGTTAGATACAGAGTAAATATCCCTCTACACTGTCCCCATCAAACACTCCCAGGACAGGTACAGCACAGGGCTAAATACAGAGTAAATCTCCCTCTACACTGTCCACATCAAACACTCCCAGGACAGGTACAGCTCGAGGTTAGATACAGAGAAAAGCTCGCTCTACACTGTCCCAAACAAACACTCCCAGTACATTTAAAGCTTGGTATTAGATACAGAATAATTCTCCCACTACACTGGCCCAGTCAAACTCTCCCAGGAGAGTTACAGCATGGGATTAGATACACACTAAAGCTCCCTCTGCACTGTCCCCATCAAACACTCCTAGGACAGGTACAGCATGGGGTTAGATACAGAGTAAACCTCCCCCTACACTGTCTCTATCAAACACTCCCAGGACAGTTACAGCACGGGGTTAGATACAGAGTAAATCTCCCTCTACACTGTCCCCATCAAACACTCCCAGGACAGTTACAGAACAGGGTTAGATACAGAGTAAATGTCCCTCTACACTGTCCCCATCAAACACTCCCAGGACAGGTACAGCAAGGGGTTAGATACAGAGTAAATCTCCCTCTGCACCGTCCCCATCAAACATTCCCAGGACAGGTACAGCACGGGGTTAGATACAGAGTAAAGCGCCCTCTACACTGTTCCCATCAAACACTCCCAGGACAGGTAAGGCACGGGGTTAAATGCAGAGTAAAGCTCCCTCTACACTGTCCACATTAAACACTCCCAGGACAGGTACAGCACGCGGTCTGATTCAGAGTAAAGCTCCCTCGATACTGTCACCATCAAACACTCCCAGGACAGGTACAGCACGGGGTTAGATACAGAGTAATGCTCCCGCTACACTGTCACCAACTTTATATCACCAACTTTTACTTTAACAGCTATGTGTTCTTTTGTACCATTGTTGTTGACATCTTTTGATGATCTGCTAATATCTCTGCTTGTTTGTCCCTACAACAACACACCACCCCCCGCCCCACTCTCTCTATCTCTCCGCCCCCCCCCCCCCCCCACACACACCTTAAACCAGCTTATATTTCAACTATTTCTTGGACTCGAACTCAAGTTCTGCCGAAGGGTCATGAGGAGTCGAAACGTCAACTCTTTTCTTCTCCGCCGATGCTGCCAGACCTGCTGAGTTTTTTTCCAGGTAATTCTGTTTTTGTTTTTGTTAAAGCTCACTCTACACCGAACTCATCAAACACTCCCAGGACAGGTAAAGCACGGGGTTAGATAGAGAGTAAAGCTCTCTCTACAGTGTCCCCATCAAACACTCCCAGGACAGGTACAGCACGGGGATAGATACAGAGTAAAGCTCCCTCTACACTGTCCCCATCAAACACTCCCAGGACAGGTACCGCACGGGGTTAGATACAGAGTAAATCTCCCTCTACACTGTCCCCATCAAACACTCCCAGGACAGGTACAGCACAGGGTTAGATACAGAGTAAAGCTCCCTCTACACTGTCCCCATCAAACACTCCCAGGGCAGGTACAGCACGGGGTTAGATACAGAGTAAAGCTCCCTCTACACTGTCCCCATCAAACACTCCCAGGACAGGTACAGCACGGGTTCATATACAGAGTAAATCTCTCCCTACACTGTCACCATCAAACACTCCCAGGACAGGTGCAGCACGGGGTTAGGTACACAGTAATGATCTATCTACACTGTCACCATCAAACATTCCCAGGACTGGTACAGAACGGGATTAGATATAGAGTAAAGCTCTATCTGCACTGACACCATCAAAAAGTCCCAGGACAGGTACAGCACGGGGTGAGATACAGAGTAAAGCTCACTCTACACGGTCCCATCTACTACTCCCAGGACAGGTACAGCACGGTGTTAGATACAGAGTAAAGCTCCCTCTACACTGTCCCCATCAATCACTTCCAGGACAGGTACAGCACGGGGTTAGATACAGAGTAAATATCCCTCTACACTGTCCCCATCAAACACTCCCAGGACAGGTACAGCACAGGGCTAAATACAGAGTAAATCTCCCTCTACACTGTCCACATCAAACACTCCCAGGACAGGTACAGCACGAGGTTAGATACAGAGAAAAGCTCGCTCTACACTGTCCCAAACAAACACTCCCAGTACATTTAAAGCTTGGTATTAGATACAGAATAATTCTCCCACTACACTGGCCCAGTCAAACTCTCCCAGGAGAGTTACAGCATGGGATTAGATACACACTAAAGCTCCCTCTGCACTGTCCCCATCAAACACTCCTAGGACAGGTACAGCATGGGGTTAGATACAGAGTAAACCTCCCCCTACACTGTCTCTATCAAACACTCCCAGGACAGTTACAGCACGGGGTTAGATACAGAGTAAATCTCCCTCTACACTGTCCCCATCAAACACTCCCAGGACAGTTACAGAACAGGGTTAGATACAGAGTAAATGTCCCTCAACACTGTCCCCATCAAACACTCCCAGGACAGGTACAGCAAGGGGTTAGATACAGAGTAAATCTCCCTCTGCACCGTCCCCATCAAACATTCCCAGGACAGGTACAGCACGGGGTTACATACAGAGTAAAGCGCCCTCTACACTGTTCCCATCAAACACTCCCAGGACAGGTAAGGCACGGGGTTAAATGCAGAGTAAAGCTCCCTCTACACTGTCCACATTAAACACTCCCAGGACAGGTACAGCACGCGGTCTGATTCAGAGTAAAGCTCCCTCGATACTGTCACCATCAAACACTCCCAGGACAGGTACAGCACGGGGTTAGATACAGAGTAATGCTCCCGCTACACTGTCACCAACTTTATATCACCAACTTTTACTTTAACAGCTATGTGTTCTTTTGTACCATTGTTGTTGACATCTTTTGATGATCTGCTAATATCTCTGCTTGTTTGTCCCTACAACAACACACCACCCCCCCGCCCCTCTCTCTCTATCTCTCCGCCCCCCCCACACACACCTTAAACCAGCTTATGTTTCAACTATTTCTTGGACTCGAACTCAAGTTCTGCCGAAGGGTCATGAGGAGTCGAAACGTCAACTCTTTTCTTCTCCGCCGATGCTGCCAGACCTGCTGAGTTTTTTTCCAGGTAATTCTGTTTTTGTTTTTGTTAAAGCTCACTCTACACCGAACTCATCAAACACTCCCAGGACAGGTAAAGCACGGGGTTAGATAGAGAGTAAAGCTCTCTCTACAGTGTCCCCATCAAACACTCCCAGGACAGGTACAGCACGGGGATAGATACAGAGTAAAGCTCCCTCTACACTGTCGCCATCAAACACTCCCAGGACAAGTACAGCACGGGGTTAGATACAGAGTAAAGCTCCCTCCACACCGTCCCCATCAAACACTCCCAGGACAGGTACAGCACGGGGTTAGATTCGCAGTAAAGCTCCCTCTACACCGTCTCCATCAAGCACTCCCACGACAGGTAAGGCACGGGGTTAAATGCAGAGTAAAGCTCCCTCTACACTGTCGACATTAAACACTCCCAGGACAGGTACAGCACGGGGTCAGATTCAGAGTTAAGCTCTCCCTAGACTGTCACCATCAAACACTCCCAGGACAGGTGCAGCACGGGGTTAGATATAGAGTATAGCTGTATCTACACTGTCCCCATCAAACACGCCCAGGACAGGTACAGCACGGGGTTAGATACAGAGTAAAGTTCCCTCTACACTGTCCCCATCAAACGCTCCCAGGACAGGTACAGAACAGGGTGAGATACGGAGTAAAGTTCCCTCTACACTGTCCCCATCAAACACTCCCAGAACAGGTACAGCACGGGGTTAGACACAGAGTAAATCTCCCTCTACACTATCCCCATCAAACACTCCCAGGACAGGTACAGCACGGGGTTAGATACAGAGTAAATCTCCCTCTACACTGTCCCCATCAAACACTCCCAGGACAGGTACAGCACGGGGCTAGATACAGAGTAAATCTCCCTCTACACTGTACCAATCAAACGCTCCCAGGACAGGTACAGCACAGGGCTATTTACAGAGTAAATCTCCATCTACCATGTTCCCATCAAACACTCCCAGGACAGGTGCAGCACGGGGTTAGGGACAGAGTAATGCTCTATCTACACTGTCACCATCAAACATTCCCAGGATTGTTACAGAACGGGGTTAGATACAGAGTAAAGCTCTATCTACACAGTACCCATCAAACATTCCCAGGACAGGTACAGCACGGGGTTAGATACAGAGTAAAGCTCCCTCTACACTGTCCCCATCAAACATTCCCAGGACAGGTACAGCACGTGGTTAGATACAGAGTAAAGCTCCCTCCAAACTGTCCCCATCAAACACTCCCAGGACAGGTGCAGCAAAAATTAGATACAGAGTAAAGCTCCCTCTACACTATCCCCATCAAACACTCCCAGGACAGATACAGCACGGGGTTAGATACAGAGTAAAGCTCCCTCTACCCTGTCCCTAGCATATAATCCCAAGACAGATACAGCATGGGGTTTGATACAGAGTAAAGCTCCACCTACACTGTCTGCATCAAACACTGCCAGGAGAGGTAAAGCACGGGGTTCGAAACAAAGTAATGTTCCCTCTGCACTGTCTCCATCAAACACTCTCAGTACAGATACAGCACGAGGTTAGATAAAGAGTAAAGCTCCCTCTGCACTGTCTCCATCAAACACTCTCAGTACAGATACAGCACGAGGTTAGATAAAGAGTAAAGCTCCCTCTGCACTGTCTCCATCAAACACTCACAGGACAGGTACAGCACAGGCCTAGATACAGAGTAAATCACCCTCTACACTGTCCACATCAAACACTCCAAGGACATGTACAGCACCGGGTTAGATACAGAGAAAAGCTCGCTCTACACTGTTCCCAACAAACACTCCCAGGACAGTAAAGCGTGGTATTAGATACAGATTAATTCTCCCACTGCACTGGCCCAATCAAACTCTCCCAGGAGAGTTACAGCATGGGATTAGATACACACTAAAGCTCCCTCTACACTGTCCCCATCAAACACTTCCAGGACAGGTACAGCAATGGGTTAGATACAGAGTAAAGCTCCCTCTACACTGTCTGCATCAAACACTCCAGGACAGGTACATCACGGGGTTAGATACAGAATAAATCTCCCTCTACACTGTCCCCATCAAACACTCCCGGACAGGTACAGCAGAGGGTTAGATACAGAGTAAATTTCCCTCTACACTGTCCCCATCAAATACTTCCAAGGCAGATGCAGCACGGGGTAAGATTCAGAGTAAACCTCCGTCTACACTGTCCCCATCAAGCAGTCCCATGACAAGTAAAGCACGGGGTTAGATACAGAGTAAAGCTCCATCTACACCAACCCATCAAAAACACCCAGGACAGGTACAGCACGGGGTTAGTTACAGAGTAAATCTCCCTCTACACTGTCCCCATCAAACACTCCCAGGACAGGTACAGCATGGGGTTAGATGCATAGTAAATCTCCGTCTACTCTGTCCCCATCAAACAATCCCAGGACAGGTACAGCACGGGGTTAGATACAGAGTAAAACTCCCTCTACACTGTTCCCATCAAACATTCCCAGGACAGGTACAGCACGGGGTGAGATACAGAGTAAAGCTCCCTCTACACTGTCCCCAGCAAACACTCCCAGGACAGGTACAGCACGGGGTTAGATACAGAGTAAAGCTCCCTCTACACTGTCCCCATCAAACACTCCCAGGACAGGTACAACACGGGGCTAGATACAGAGTAAAGCTCCCTCTACACTGTCCCCAGCAAACACTCCCAAGACAGATGCAGCCCGGGGTTTGAAACAGAGTAAAGCTCCTCTAAACTTTCCAAATGAAACAATCCCAGGACCGGTACAGCACGGGGCTAGATACAGAGTAATGCTCCATCTACACTGTTCCCATCACATACTCCCAGGACAGGTACAGCACGGGGCTAGATACAGAGTAAAGCTCCCTCTACACTGTCCCAATCAAACACTCCCATGACAGGTAAAGCACGGGGTTAAAAGCAGAGTAAAGCTCCTTCTACACTGTCCACATCAATCACTCCCAGGACAGGTAAAGCATGGGGTTAGATACACGCTAAATCTCTTCCTACGCTGTCACCATGAAACACTCCCAGGACAGGAGAAGCACAGGGTTAGGTACAGAGTAAAGCTCCCTCTGCACTGTCACCATCAAACATTCCCAGGACAGGTACAGCACGAGGTTAGAGTAAATCTGTATCTTCTCTGTCACCACCAAACACTCCAAAGTCAAATACAGCATGGCGTTCGACCCAGAGTAAATCACCCTCTACACTGTCGCCATCAAACAGAGCCAGGACAGGAAAAGAATGGTGTTAAATGCAGAATAAATCTCCATCTAAACTGTCCTCATCAAACACTCCCAGGACAGGTACAGTGTGGTAGTAGATACAGGCTTATTCTCCCACTACACTGATCCAATCAAACACTCCCAGGAGAGGTACGGCATGGGATTATATACAGAATAAAGATCCGTCTACACTGTACCCATGAAACACACCAAGGACAGTTAAATCACGGGGTAAGATACAGAGCAGAGCTCCCTCTACACTGCCCCATCAAACATTCCCAGGAAAGGTACAGCGTGGGCTGAGATATAGACTAAAGCTCCCTCTACACTGTCTGCATCAAACACTCCCTGGACAGGTACAGCACGGGGTTAGATACAGAATAATGCTCCCTCTACACTGTCCGCATCAAACACTCGCAGGACAGGTACAGCATGGTGTTAGATACAGAGCAGATCTCTCTCTACACTGTCCCCATCAAACATTCCCAGGACAGGTACAGCGCAGGGTTAGATACAGAGTAAATCTCCCTCTACAATGTCCCCATCAAACACACCCAAGATAGTTACAGCACGGGTTAGATACAGAGTAAATCTCCCTCTACACTGTCCCCATCAAACACTCCCAGGACAGGTACAGCACGGGGTTAGATACAGAGTAAAGCTCCCTCTACACTGTCCTCATCAAACACTCCCAGTACAGGTACAGCACGGGGTTAGATACAGAGTAAAGCTCCCTCTACACTGTCCCCATCAAACACGCCCAGGACAGGTACAGCACGGGGTTAGATACAGAGTAAAGCTCCCTCTACACCGTCCCCATCAATCACTCCCAGGACAGGTACAGCACGGTGTTAGATACAGAGTAAAGCTCCCTCTACACTGTCCCCATCAAACACTCCCAGGGCAGGTACAGCACAGGGTTAGATACAGAGTAAATCTCCCTCTACACTGTCCCCATCAAACACTCCCAGGAAGGATACAGCACGGGGTAAGACACACAGTAAATATCCCTCTACACTGTACCTATGAAATACTCCCTGGACAGGTAAAGCACGGGGTTACATACAGAATCCTGATCCCTCTACACTGTCCTCAAAAACACTCCCAGTTCAGGTACAGCACAAGGCTAGATACAGAGTAAAATTCCCTCTACACTGTACCTATCAGTCACTCCCAGGACAGGTACAACACGGGGTTAAATGCAGAGTAAATCTCCGGCTACACTGTCCCCATCAAACACTCCCAGGACAGGTACAGCATGGGTTTAGTAAGAGAGTAAATCTCCCTCTACACTGTCCCCATCAAACACTCCCAGGACAGGTACAGCACGGGGTTAGATACAGAGTAAAGCTCCCTCTACACTGTCCCCATCAAACACTCACAGGACAGGTACAGCACAGGGTAAGATACAGAGTAAATCTCTCTCTACACTGTCCCATCAAACATTCCCAGGACAGGTACAGCACGGGCTTAGATACAGAGTCAAGCTCTCTCTACACTGTCCCCATCAAACATTCCCAGGACAGGTACAGCACGGGCTTAGATACAGAGTCAAGCTCTCTCTACACTGTATCCATCAAAAACTCCCAGGAAAGGTACAAAATGGTTTTATATACAGAGTAAAGCTGCCTCACACTTTCCTTTTTCAAAATTTCCAGGACGGTAAAAGCGCAATGTTAGATATAGAGTGAAGCTACATCTCCAATGTTCCCATCAAACAGTCCCAGAAAAGATACAGCACAGGGATAGGCACAGAGTAAATCTCGCTTTACACTGTACCCATCAATTACTTACAGGAAATTTACAACACCGGATTAGATGCAGAGTAATTCTCTCTCTACACCGCCCCCATCAAGCTTTCCTCGGACAGGTACAGCAAGGAGATAGATACAGAATAAATCTCCTCCTACACTGTCCTCATCAAACACTCCCAGGACAGATACAGAACAGGTGTAGATTCAGACTAAAGCTCCCTCTACACTGTACCCATCAAACACACCCAAGACAGGTACAGCACGGGGTTAGATACAGAGTAAATCTCTCTCTCCACTGTCTCCATCAAACAGACCCAGGACAGGTACAGCACGGGGTTAGATACAGAGTAAATCTCCCTCTCCACTGTCTCCATCAAACAGTCCCAGGACAGGTACAGCACGGGGTTAGATACAGAGTAAATCTCCATCTCCACTGTCTCCATCAAACACTCCCAGGACAGGTACAGCACGGGGTTAGATACAGAGTAAAGCTCCCTCGACAACGTCCCCATCAAACATTCCCAGGACAGGTACAGCAGTGGGTTAGATACAGAGTAAATCTCCCTCTACACTGTCCCCATCAAACACTCCCAGGACAGGTACAGCACGGCGTTAGATACAGAGTAAAGCTCCCTCTACACTGTCCCCATCAAATATTTCCAAGACAGATACAGCACGGGGTTAGATTCACAGTAAAGCTCCGTCTACACTGTCCCCATCAAGCAGTCCCATGACAGGTAAAGCACTGGGTTAGATACAGAGTAAAGCTCCATCTACACTGTCCCCATCAAAAACTCCCAGGACAGGTAAGGCACGGGGTTAAAAGCAGAGTAAAGCTCCCTCTACCCTGTCGCCAGCAAACACTCCCAAGACAGATGCAGCCCGGGGTTTGATACAGAGTAAAACTCCTCTAAACTTTCCAAATGAAACAATCCCAGGACAGGTACAGCACGGGGCTAGAAACAGAGTAAAGCTCCACCTGCACTGTTCCCATCACATACTCCCAGGACAGTTAAAGCACGGGGTTCTATGCAGAGTAAATCTCCCTCTACACTGTCCCAATCAAACACTCCCAGGACAGGTACAGCACGGGGTTAGATACAGAGTAAATCTCCCTCTACACTGTCCCAATCAAACACTCCCAGGACAGCTAAAGCACGGGGTTAAATGCTGAGTAAAGCTCCTTCTACACTGTTCACATCAATCACTCCCAGGACAGGTAAAGCATGGGGTTAGATACACAGTAAATCTCTCCCTATACTGTCACCATGAAACGCTCCCAGGACAGGAGAAACACAGGATTAGGTGCAGAGTAAATCTCCCTCTGCACTGTCACCATCAAACATTCCCAGGACAGGTGCAGCACGAGGTTAGATATAGAGTAAATCTGTATCTACTCTGTCACCACCAAACACTCCGAAGTCAGATCCAGCACGGCGTTAGGTACAGAGTAAATCACCCTCTACACTGTCCTCATCAAATAGAGCCAGGACAGGAAAAGAATGGTGTTAAATACAGTGTAAATCTCCATCTAAACTGTCCTCATCAAACACTCCCAGGACAGGTACAGCATGGGGTTAGTAAGAGAGTAAATCTCCATCTACACTGTTGTCATCAAACATTCCCAGGACAATTACAGTGTGGTAGTAGATACAGGCTAATTCTCCCACTAAACTGTCCCAATGAAACACTCCCAGGAGAGGTACAGCATGGGATTAGATAGAGAATAAAGCTCCCTCTACACTGTACCCTTGAAACACACCCAGGATAGTTACATCACGGGGTAAGATACAAAGCAGAGCGCCCTCTACACTGTCCCATCAAAGATTCCCAGGACAGGTAGAGCGTGGGCTTACATAGAGAGTAAAGCTCCCTCTACACTGTCTGCATCAAACACTCCCAGGACAGGTAAAGCACGGGGTTAGATACAGAGTAAAGCTCCCTCTACACTGTCCCATCAAACACTCCCAGGACAGGTACAGTAAGGGGTTAGATACAGAGCAGGTATCTCTCTAAAGTGTCCCCCATCAAACACTCCCTGGACAGGTACATCACGGGGTTAGGTACAGAGTAAAGCTCCCTCTACACTGTCTTCATCAAACACTCTCAGGAACAGGTCCAGCACCGTGTTAGATGCAGAGTAAAGCTCCCTCTACACTCTCCCCATCAAACACTCCCAGGACAGGTACAGCACGTGGTTAGATACAGAGTAAATCTCCCTCTACACTGTCCCCATCAAACACTCCCAAGACAGATGCAGCACGGGGTTTGATACAGAGTCAAGCTCCTCTTAACTTTCCAAATCAGACAATCCCAGGACAGGTACAGCACGGGGCTAGATACAGAGTAAATCTCCAACCACACTGTTCCCATCAAACACTCCTAGGACAGGTAAAGCACGGGGTTCAATGCAGAATAAAGCATCCTCTACACTGTCCCAATCAAACACTCCCAGGAGAGGTAAAGCACGGGGTTAAATGCAATGTAAAGCTACTTCTACAGTGTCCACATCAATCACTCCCAGGACAGGTACAGCACGGGGTTAGATACACAGTAAAGCTCTCACTACACTGTCACCATTAAACACTCCCAGGACAGGAGAAGCACAGGGTTAGGTACAGAGTAAATCTCGCTCTACACTGTCACCATCAAACATTCCCAGGACAGGTACAGCAAGAGGTTAGACATAGAGTAAAGCTGTATGTACACTGTCACCATCAAACACTCCCAAGTCAGATACAGCACGGAGTTAGGTACAGAGTAAACCTCCCTCTACACTTTCCCTATCAAACACAGCCAGGACAGGAAAAGAATGGTGTTCAATGCAGCGTAAAGCTCCGGCTACACTGTCCCCAACAAGCACTCCCAGGACCGGTACAGCATGGGGTTAGAAAGAGAGTAAATCTCCATCTACACTGTCCTCATCAAACATTCCCAGGACAGGTAGAGTGTGTTAGTAGATAAAGACTAATTCTCCCACTACACTGTCCCAATCAAACAATCCCAGGAGAGGTACAGCATGGGATTAGATACAGAATAAAGCTCTCTCTACACTGTACCCATGAAACACACCCAGGATATTTTTATCACGGGGTAAGGTACAGAGCAGAGCTCCCTCTACACTGTCCCATCAAACATTTCCAGGACAGGTACAGCGTGGGTTTAGATACAGAGTAAATCTCCCTCTACACTGTCCCCATCAAACACTCCCAGGACAGGTACAGCAAGGGGTTAGATACAGAGTAAAGCTCCCTCTACACTGTCCCCATCAAACACTCCCAGGACAGGTACAGCACGGGGTTAGATACAGAGTAAAGCTCCCTCTACACTGTCCCCATCAAACACTCCCAGGACAGGTACAGCACGGGGTTAGATACAGAGTAAAGCTCCCTCTACACTGTCCCCATCAAACACTCCCAGGACAGGTACAGCACCGCGTTAGATACAGAGTAAAGCTCCCTCTACACTGTCCCCATCAAACACTCCCAGGACACGTACAGCAAGGGGTTAGATACAGAATAAAGCTCCCTCCACACTTTCCCTTTTATAAACTCCCAGGACCTTTGAAGAACAATGTTAGATATAGAGTGAAGCTACATCTACACTGTCCGCATCAAACAGTCCCAAGTAAGATACAGCACAGTGTTAGGCACGGAGTAAATCTCACTTTACACTATCACCATCAAGTACTCCCAGGAAATTTACAGCACCGGATTAGATGCAGTGTAATTCTCTCTCTCCACTGTCCCCGTCAAATGCTCCTTGGACAGGTACAGCAAGGAGTTAGATACAGATTAAAGCTCCCCCTACACTGACCCCATCAAACACTCCCAGGAAATTTACAGCACGGGGTTAGATACAGAGTAAAGCTCCCTCTACACTGTCCACATCAAACACTCCCAGGACAGGTACAGCACCGCGTTAGATACAGAGTAAAGCTCCCTCTACATCGACCCCATCAAACACTCCCAGGACAGGTACAGCACGGGGTTAGATAGAACGTAAAGCTTCCTCTAAACTGTCCCCATCAAACACTCCCAGGACAGGTACAGCACGGGGTTAGATAGAACGTAAAGCTTCCTCTAAACTGTCCCCATCAAACACTTCCAGGACAGGTACAACACTGGATGAGATACAGTGAAGCTCCCTCTACACTGTCCCCGTCAAACAAACCCAGGTCAGTTACAGCACAGTGTTAGATACAGAGTAAAGTTCCTATAGACAGTCCCCATCAAATACTCGAAGGAAAGGTACAGCACGGGTTTAGATACAGAGTAAAGCTCCCTCTACACTGTCCTCATCAAATATTTCCAAGACAGATACAGCACGGGGTTAGATTCACAGTAAAGCTCCGTCTACACTGTCCCCATCAAGCAGTCCCATGACAGGTAAAGCACTGGGTTAGATACAGAGTAAAGCTCCATCTACACTGTCCCCAGCAAACACTCCCAAGACAGATGCAGCCCGGGGTTTGATACAGAGTAAAACTCCTCTAAACTTTCCAAATGAAACAATCCCAGGACAGGTACAGCACGGGGCTAGAAACAGAGTAAAGCTCCACCTGCACTGTTCCCATCACATACTCCCAGGACAGTTAAAGCACGGGGTTCTATGCAGAGTAAATCTCCCTCTACACTGTCCCAATCAAACACTCCCAGGACAGGTACAGCACGGGGTTAGATACAGGGTAAAGCTCCCTCTGCACTGTCCCAATCAAACACTCCCAGGACAGGTACAGCACGGGGTTAGATACAGGGTAAAGCTCCCTCTGCACTGTCACCATCAAACATTCCCAGGACAGGTGCAGCACGAGGTTAGATATAGAGTAAATCTGTATCTACTCTGTCACCACCAAACACTCCGAAGTCAGATCCAGCATGGCGTTAGGTACAGAGTAAATCACCCTCTACACTGTCCTCATCAAACAGAGCCAGGACAGGAAAAGAATGGTGTTAAATGAAGAGTAAATCTCCATCTAAACTGTCCTCATCAAACACTCCCAGGACAGGTACAGCATGGGGTTAGTAAGAGAGTAAATCTCCATCTACACTGTCGTCATCAAACATTCCCATGACAATTACAGTGTGGTAGTAGATACAGGCTAATTCTCCCACTACACTGCCCCAATGAAACACTCCCAGGAGAGGTACAGCATGGGATTAGATACAGAATAAAGCTCCCTCTACACTGTACCCATGAAACACACCCAGGATAGTTACATCACGGGGTAAGATAAAAAGCAGAGCTCCCTCTACACTGTCCCATCAAACATTCCCAGGACAGGTAGAGCGTGGGCTTAGACACAGAGTAAAGCTCCCTCTATACAGTCTGCATCAAACACTCCCAGGACAGGTACAGCGTGGTCTTAGATACAGAGTAAATCTCTCTCTACACTGTCTGCATCAAACACTCCCAGGACAGGTACAGCACGGGGTTAGTTACAGAGCAGAGCTTCCTCTACACTGTCCCATCAAACACTCCCAGGACAGGTACAGCACCGCGTTAGATACACAGTAAAGATCCATCTACACTGTCCCCATCAAACACTCCCAGGACAGGTACAGCAAGGGGTTAGATACAGAGCAGGTATCTCTCTAAAGTGTCCCCATCAAACACTCCCAGGACAGGTACATCACGGGGTTAGATACAGAGTAAAGCTCCCTCTACACTGTCTTCATCAAACACTCCCAGGAACAGGTCCAGCACGGTGTTAGATGCAGCGTAAAGTTCCCTCTACACTCTCCCCATCAAACACTCCCAGGACAGGTACAGCACGTGGTTAGATACAGAGTAAATCTCCCTCTACACTGTCCCCATCAAACACTCCCAAGACAGATGCAGCACGGGGTTTGATACAGAGTCAAGCTCCTCTTAACTTTCCAAATCAGACAATCCCAGGACAGGTACAGCACGGGGCTAGATACAGAGTAAAACTCCAACTACACTGTTCCCATCAAACACTCCAAGGACAGGTAAAGCACGGGGTTCAATGCAGAATAAAGCATCCTCTACACTGTCCCAATCAAACACTCCCAGGAGAGGTAAAGCACGGGGTTAAATGCAATGCAAAGCTACTTCTGCAGTGTCCACATCAATCACGCCCAGGACAGGTACAGCACGGGGTTAGATACACAGTAAAGTTCTCCCTACACTGTCACCATTAAACACTCCCAGGACAGGAGAAGCACAGGGTTAGGTACAGAGTAAATCTCGTTCTACACTGTCACCATCAAACATTCCCAGGACAGGTACAGCAAGAGGTTAGACATAGAGTAAAGCTGTATGTACACTGTCACCATCAAACACTCCCAAGTCAGATACAGCACGGAGTTAGGTACAGAGTAAATCTCCCTCTACACTTTCCCTATCAAACACAGCCAGGACAGGAAAAGAATAGTGTTCAATGCAGAGTAAAGCTCCGGCTACACTGTCCCCAACAAGCACTCCCAGGACCGGTACAGCATGGGGTTAGAAAGAGAGTAAATCTCCATCTACACTGTCCTCATCAAACATTCCCAGGACAGGTAGAGTGTGTTAGTAGATACAGACTAATTCTCCCACTACACTGTCCCAATCAAACAATCCCAGGAGAGGTACAGCATGGGATTAGATACAGAATAAAGCTCCCTCTACACTGTACCCATGAAACACACCCAGGATATTTTTATCAGGGGGTAAGGTACAGAGCAGAGCTCCCTCTACACTGTCCCCATCAAACACTCCCAGGACAGGTACAGCAAGGTGTTAGATACAGAGTAAAGCTCCCTCTACACTGTCCCCATCAAACACTCCCAGGACAGGTACAGCAAGGTGTTAGATACAGAGTAAAGCTCCCTCTACACTGTCCCCATCAAACACTCCCAGGACAGGTACAGCAAGGTGTTAGATACAGAGTAAAGCTCCCTCCACACTTTCCCTTTTATAAACTCCCGGGAGCTTTGAAGAACAACGTTAGATATAGAGTGAAGCTACATCTACACTGTCCCCATCAAACAGTCCCAAGTAAGATACAGCACAGTGTTAGGCACGGAGTAAATCTCACTTTACACTATCACCATCAAGTACTCCCAGGAAATTTACAGCACCGGATTAGATGCAGTGTAATTCTCTCTCTCCAGTGTCCCCGTCAAATGCTCCTTGGACAGGTACAGCAAGGAGTTAGATACAGATTAAACTCCCCCTACACTGACCCCATCAAACAATCCCAGGACAGGTACAGCACGGGGTTAGATACAGAGTAAAGCTCCCTCTACACTGTCCACATCAAACACTCCCAGGACAGGTACAGCACCGCGTTAGATACAGAGTAAATCTCCCTCTACATCGACCCCATCAAACACTCCCAGGACAGGTACAGCACGGGGTTAGATACAGAGTAAAGCTTCCTCTACACTGTCCCCATCAAACACTCCCAGGACAGGTACAGCACGGGGTTAGATAGAACGTAAAGCTTCCTCTAAACTGTCCCCATCAAACACTTCCAGGACAGGTACAACACTGATGAGATACAGTGAAGCTCCCTCTACACTGTCCCCGTCAAACAGTCCCAGGTCAGTTACAGCACAGTGTTAGATACAGAGTAAAGTTCCTTCTAGACAGTCCCCATCAAATACTCGAAGGAAAGGTACAGCACGGGTTTAGATACAGAGTAAAGCTCCCTCTACACTGTCCTCATCAAATATTTCCAAGACAGATACAGCACGAGGTTAGATTCACAGTAAAGCTCCGTCTACACTGTCCCCATCAAGCAGTCCCATGACAGGTAAAGCACTGGGTTAGATACAGAGTAAAGCTCCATCTACACTGTCCCCATCAAAATCTCCCAGGACAGGTAAGGCACGGGCTTAAATGCAGAGTAAAGCTCCCTCTACCCTGTCGCCAGCAAACACTCCCAAGACAGATGCAGCCCGGGGTTTGATACAGAGTAAAACTCCTCTAAACTTTCCAAATGAAACAATCCCAGGACAGGTACAGCACGGGGCTAGAAACAGAGTAAAGCTCCACCTGCACTGTTCCCATCACATACTCCCAGGACAGTTAAAGCACGGGGTTCTATGCAGAGTAAATCTCCCTCTACACTGTCCCAATCAAACACTCACAGGACAGGTAAAGCACGGGGTTAAATGCTGAGTAAAGCTCCTTCTACACTGTTCACATCAATCACTCCCAGGACAGGTAAAGCATGGGGTTAGATACACAGTAAATCTCTCCCTATACTGTCACCATGAAACGCTCCCAGGACAGGAGAAACACAGGATTAGGTGCAGAGTAAATCTCCCTCTGCACTGTCACCATCAAACATTCCCAGGACAGGTGCAGCACGAGGTTAGATATAGAGTAAATCTGTATCTACTCTGTCACCACCAAACACTCCGAAGTCAGATCCAGCACGGCGTTAGGTACAGAGTAAATCACCCTCTACACTGTCCTCATCAAACAGAGCCAGGACAGGAAAAGAATGGTGTTAAATGCAGAGTAAATCTCCATCTAAACTGTCCTCATCAAACACTCCCAGGACAGGTACAGCATGGGGTTAGTAAGAGAGTAAATCTCCATCTACACTGTTGTCATCAAACATTCCCAGGACAATTACAGTGTGGTAGTAGATACAGGCTAATTCTCCCACTACACTGTCCCAATGAAACACTCCCAGGAGAGGTACAGCATGGGATTAGATACAGAATAAAGCTCCCTCTACACTGTACCCATGAAACACACCCAGGATAGTTACATCACGGGGTAAGATACAAAGCAGAGCTCCCTCTACACCGTCCCATCAAACATTCCCAGGACAGGTAGAGCCTGGGCTTAGATACAGAGTAAAGCTCCCTCTATACAGTCTGCATCAAACACTCCCAGGACAGGTACAGCGTGGGCTTAGATACAGAGTAAATCTCCCTCTACACTGTCTGCATCAAACACTCCCAGGACAGGTAGAGCACGGGGTGAGTTACAGAGCAGAGCTTCCTCTACACTGTCCCATCAAACACTCCCAGGACAGGTACAGCACCGCGTTAGATACAGAGTAAAGCTCCATCTACACTGTCCCCATCAAACACTCCCAGGACAGGTACAGCAAGGGGTTAGATACAGAGCAGGTATCTCTCTAAAGTGTCCCCATCAAACACTCCCAGGACAGGTACATCACGGGGTTAGATACAGAGTAAAGCTCCCTCTACACTGTCTTCATCAAGCACTCCCAGGAACAGGTCCAGCACGGTGTTAGATGCAGAGTAAAGCTCCCTCTAAACTCTCTCCATCAAACACTCCCAAGACAGATGCAGCACGGGGTTTGATACAGAGTCAAGCTCCTCTTAACTTTCCAAATCAGACAATCCCAGGACAGGTACAGCACGGGGCTAGATACAGAGTAAATCTCCAACTACACTGTTCCCATCAAACATTCCCAGGACAGGTGAAGCACGGGTTTCAATGCAGAATAAAGCATCCTCTACACTGTCCCAATCAAACACTCCCAGGAGAGGTAAAGCACGGGGTTAAAAGCAGTGTAAAGCTACTTCTACAGTGTCCACATCAATCACTCCCAGGACAGGTACAGCACGGGGTTAGAGACACAGTAAAGCTCTCCCTACACCGTCACCATTAAACACTCCCAGGACAGGAGAAGCACAGGGTTAGGTACAGAGTAAATCTCGCTCTACACTGTCACCATCAAACATTCCCAGGACAGGTACAGCAAGAGGTTAGACATAGAGTAAAGCTGTATGTACACTGTCACCATCAAACACTCCCAAGTCAGACACAGCACGGAGTTAGGTACAGAGTAAATCTCCCTCTACACTTTCCCTATCAAACACAGCCAGGACAGGAAAAGAATGGTGTTCAATGCCGAGTAAAACTCCGGCTACACTGTCCCCAACAAGCACTCCCAGGACAGGTACAGCATGGGGTTAGAAAGAGAGTAAATCTCCATCTACACTGTCCTCATCAAACATTCCCAGGACAGGTAGAGTGTGTTAGTAGATACAGACTAATTCTCCCACTACACTGTCCCAATCAAACAATCCCAGGAGAGGTACAGCATGGGATTAGATACAGAATAAAGCTCCCTCTACACTGTACCCATGAAACACACCCAGGATATTTTTATCACGGGGTAAGGTACAGAGCAGAGCTCCCTCTACACTGTCCCATCAAACATTTCCAGGACAGGTACAGCGTGGGCTTAGATACAGAGTAAATCTCCCTCTACGCTGTCTGCATCAAACACTCCCAGGACAGGTAGAGCACGGGGTTAGTTACAGAGCAGAGCTTCCTCTACACTGTCCCATCAAACACTCCCAGGACAGGTACAGCACCGCGTTAGATACACAGTAAAGTTCCATCTACACTGTCCCCATCAAACACTCCCAGGACAGGTACAGCAAGGGGTTAGATACAGAGCAGGTATCTCTCTAAAGTGTCCCCATCAAACACTCCCAGGACAGGTACATCACGGGGTTAGATGCAGAGTAAAGCTCCCTCTACACTGTCTTCATCAAACACTCCCAGGAACAGGTCCAGCACGGTGTTAGATGCAGAGTAAAGTTCCCTCTACACTCTCCCCATCAAACACTCCCAGGACAGGTACAGCACGTGGTTAGATACAGAGTAAATCTCCCTCTACACTGTCCCCATCAAACACTCCCAAGACAAATGCAGCACGGGGTTTGATACAGAGTCAAGCTCCTCTTAACTTTCCAAATCAGACAATCCAAGGACAGGTACAGCACGGGGCTAGATACAGAGTAAATCTCCAACTACACTGTTCCCATCAAACATTCCCAGGACAGGTAAAGCACGGGTTTCAATGCAGAATAAAGCATCCTCTACACTGTCCCAATAAAACACTCCCAGGAGAGGTAAAGCACGGGGTTAAAAGCAGTGTAAAGCTACTTCTACAGTGTCCACATCAATCACTCCCAGGACAGGTACAGCACGGGGTTAGATACACAGTAAAGCTCTCACTACACTGTCACCATTAAACACTCCCAGGACAGGAGAAGCGCAGGGTTAGGTACAGAGTAAATCTCGCTCTACACTGTCACCATCAAACATTCCCAGGACAGGTACAGCAAGAGGTTAGACATAGAGTAAAGCTGTATGTACACTGTCACCATCAAACACTCCCAAGTCAGACACAGCACGGAGTTAGGTACAGAGTAAATCTCCCTCTACACTTTCCCTATCAAACACAGCCAGGACAGGAAAAGAATGGTGTTCAATGCCGAGTAAAACTCCGGCTACACTGTCCCCAACAAGCACTCCCAGGACAGGTACAGCATGGGGTTAGAAAGAGAGTAAATCTCCATCTACACTGTCCTCATCAAACATTCCCAGGACAGGTAGAGTGTGTTAGTAGATACAGACTAATTCTCCCACTACACTGTCCCAATCAAACAATCCCAGGAGAGGTACAGCATGGGATTAGATACAGAATAAAGCTCCCTCTACACTGTACCCATGAAACACACCCAGGATATTTTTATCACGGGGTAAGGTACAGAGCAGAGCTCCCTCTACACTGTCCCATCAAACATTTCCAGGACAAGTACAGCACGGGGTTAGATACAGAGTAAAGCTCCCTCTACACTGTCCCATCAAACACTCCCAGGACAGGTACAGCACCGCGTTAGATACAAAGTAAAGATCCATCTACACTGTCCCCATCAAACACTCCCAGGACAGGTACAGAAAGGGGTTAGATACAGAGCAGGTATCTCTCTGAAGTGTCCCCATCAAACACTCCCAGGACAGGAACATCACGGGGTTAGATACAGAGTAAATCTCCCTCTACACTGTCTTCATCAAACACTCCCAGGAACAGGTCCAGCACGGTGTTAGATGCAGAGTAAAGTTCCCTCTACACTCTCCCCATCAAACACTCCCAGGACAGGTACAGCACGTGGTTAGATACAGAGTAAATCTCCCTCTACACTGTCCCCATCAAACACTCCCAAGACAAATGCAGCACGGGGTTTGATACAGAGTCAAGCTCCTCTTAACTTTCCAAATCAGACAATCCCAGGACAGGTACAGCAAGGGGTTAGATACAGAATAAAGCTCCCTCCACACTTTCCCTTTTATAAACTCCCAGGACCTTTGAAGAACAATGTTAGATATAGAGTGAAGCTACATCTACACTGTCCACATCAAACAGTCCCAAGTAAGATACAGCACAGTGTTAGGCACAGAGTAAATCTCACTTTACACTATCACCATCAAGTACTCCCAGGAAATTTACAGCACCGGATTAGATGCAGTGTAATTCTCTCTCTCCACTGTCCCCGTCAAATGCTCCTTGGACAGGTACAGCAAGGAGTTAGATACAGATTAAAGCTCCCCCTACACTGACCCCATCAAACACTCCCAGGACAGGTACAGCACGGGGTTAGATACAGAGTAAAGCTCCCTCTACACTGTCCACATCAAACACTCCCAGGACAGGTACAGCACCGCGTTAGATACAGAGTAAAGCTCCCTCTACATCGACCCCATCAAACACTCCCAGGACAGGTATAGCACGGGGTTAGATAGAACGTAAAGCTTCCTCTAAACTGTCCCCATCAAACACTTCCAGGACAGGTACAACACTGGATGAGATACAGTGAAGCTCCCTCTACACTGTCCCCATCAAACAAACCCAGGTCAGTTACAGCACAGTGTTATATACAGAGTAAAGTTCCTTCTAGACAGTCCCCATCAAATACTCGAAGGAAAGGTACAGCACGGGTTTAGATACAGAGTAAAGCTCCCTCTACACTGTCCCCATCAAATATTTCCAAGACAGATACAGCACGGGGTTAGATTCACAGTAAAGCTCCGTCTACACTGTCCCCATCAAGCAGTCCCATGACAGGTAAAGCACTGGGTTAGATACAGAGTAAAGCTCCATCTACACTGTCCCCATCAAACACTCCCAGGACAGGTACAGCACAGGGTTAGATACAGGGTAATGCTCCCTCTAAACTGTCCACATCAAACACTCCCAGGACAGGTACAGCACGGGGTTAGATACAGAGTAAACTCCCTCTACACTGTTCCCATCAAACACTCCCAAGACAGATGCAGCCCGGGGTTTGATACAGAGTAAAGCTCCCTCTACACTGTCCACATCAAACACTCCGAGGACAGGTACAGCACCGCGTTAGATACAGAGTAAATCTCCCTCTACATCGACCCCATCAAACACTCCCAGGACAGGTACAGCACGGGGTTAGATAGAACGTAAAGCTTCCTCTAAACTGTCCCCATCAAACACTTCCAGGACAGGTACAACACTGATGAGATACAGTGAAGCTCCCTCTACACTGTCCCCGTCAAACAGTCCCAGGTCAGTCACAGCACAGTGTTAGATACAGAGTAAAGTTCCTTCTAGACAGTCCCCATCAAATACTCGAAGGAAAGGTACAGCACGGGTTTAGATACAGAGTAAAGCTCCCTCTACACTGTCCCCATCAAGCAGTCCCATGACAGGTAAAGCACTGGGTTAGATACAGAGTAAAGCTCCATCTACAATGTCCCCATCAAAATCTCACAGGACAGGTAAGGCACGGGGTTAAATGCAGAGTAAATCTCCCTCTACCCTGTCGCCAGCAAACACTCCCAAGACAGATGCAGCCCGGGGTTTGATACAGAGTAAAACTCCTCTAAACTTTCCAAATGAAACAATCCCAGGACAGGTACAGCACGGGGCTAGAAACAGAGTAAAGCTCCACCTGCACTGTTCCCATCACATACTCCCAGGACAGTTAAAGCACGGGGTTCTATGCAGAGTAAATCTCCCACTACACTGTCCCAATGAAACACTCCCAGGAGAGGTAAAGCATGGGATTAGATACAGAATAAAGCTCCCTCTACACTGTACCCATGAAACACACCCAGGATAGTTACATCACGGGGTAAGATACAAAGCAGAGCTCCCTCTACACCATCCCATCAAACATTCCCAGGACAGGTAAAGCCTGGGCTTAGATACAGAGTAAAGCTCCCTCTATACAGTCTGCATCAAACACTCCCAGGACAGGTACAGCGTGGGCTTAGATACAGAGTAAATCTGCCTCTACACTGTCTGCATCAAACACTCCCAGGACAGGTACAGCATGGGGTTAGATACAGAGCAGAGCTTCCTCTACACTGTCCCATCAAACACTCCCAGGACAGGTACAGCACCGCGTTAGATACACAGTAAAGATCCATCTACACTGTCCCCATCAAACACTCCCAGGACAGGTACAGCAAGGGGTTAGATAAAGAGCAGGTATCTCTCTAAAGTGTCCCCATCAAACACTCCCAGGACAGGTACATCACGGGGTTAGATACAGAGTAAAGCTCCCTCTACACTGTCCCCATTAAACACTCCCAGGACAGGTACATCACGGGGTTAGATACAGAGTAAAGCTCCCTCTACACTGTCTTCCTCAAGCACTCCCAGGGACAGGTCCAGCACGTGGTTAGATACAGAGTAAATCTCCCTCTACACTGTCCCCATCAAACACTCCCAAGACAGATGCAGCACGGGGTTTGATACAGAGTCAAGCTCCTCTTAACTTTCCAAAACAGACAATCCCAGGACAGGTACAGCACGGGGCTAGATACAGAGTAAATCTCCAACTACACTGTTCCCATCAAACATTCCCAGGACAGGTAAAGCACGGGTTTCAATGCAGAATAAAGCATCCTCTACACTGTCCCAATAAAACACTCCCAGGAGAGGTAAAGCACGGGGTTAAAAGCAGTGTAAAGCTACTTCTACAGTGTCCACATCAATCACTCCCAGGACAGGTACAGCACGGGGTTAGATACACAGTAAAGCTCTCCCTACACTGTCACCATTAAACACTCCCAGGACAGGAGAAGCACAGGGTTAGGTACAGAGTAAATCTCGCTCTACACTGTCACCATCAAACATTCCCAGGACAGGTACAGCAAGAGGTTAGACATAGACTAAAGCTGTATGTACACTGTCACCATCAAACACTCCCAAGTCAGACACAGCACGGAGTTAGGTACAGAGTAAATCTCCCTCTACACTTTCCCTATCAAACACAGCCAGGACAGGAAAAGAATGGTGTTCAATGCAGAGTAAAGCTCCGGCTACACTGTCCCCAACAAGCACTCCCAGGACAGGTACAGCATGGGGTTAGAAAGAGAGTAAATCTCCATCTACACTGTCCTCATCAAACATTCCCAGGACAGGTAGAGTGTGTTAGTAGATACAGACTAATTCTCCCACTACACTGTCCCAATCAAACAATCCCAGGAGAGGTACAGCATGGGATTAGATACAGAATAAAGCTCCCTCTACACTGTACCCATGAAACACACCCAGGATATTTTTATCACGGGGTAAGGTACAGAGCAGAGCTCCCTCTACACTGTCCCATCAAACATTTCCAGGACAGGTACAGCGTGGGCTTAGATACAGAGTAAATCTCCCTCTACACTGTCCCATTGAACACTCCCAGGACAGGTACAGCACCGCGTTAGATACAGAGTAAAGCTCCCTCTACACTGTCCCCATCAAACACTCCCAGGACAGGTACAGAACGGAGTTAGATACAGAGTAAAACTCCAACTGCACTGTTCCCATCAAACACTCCCAGGACAGGTAAAGCAAGGGGTTCAATGCAGAATAAAGCATCCTCTACACTGTCCCAATCAAACACTCCCAGGAGAGGTAAAGCACGGGGTTAAATGCAGTGTAAAGCTACTTCTACAGTGTCCACATCAATCACTCCCAGGACAGGTACAGCACGGGGTTAGATACACAGTAAAGCTCTCCCTACACTGTCACCATTAAACACTCCCAGGACAGGAGAAGCACAGGGTTAGGTACAGAGTAAATCTCGCTCTACACTGTCACCATCAAACATTCCCAGGACAGGTACAGCAAGAGGTTAGACATAGAGTAAAGCTGTATGTACACTGTCACCATCAAACACTCCCAAGTCAGATACAGCACGGAGTTAGGTACAGAGTAAATCTCCCTCTACCATTTCCCTATCAAACACAGCCAGGACAGGAAAAGAATGGTGTTCAATGCAGAGTAAAGCTCCGGCTACACTGTCCCCAACAAGCACTCCCAGGACCGGTACAGCATGGGGTTAGAAAGAGAGTAAATCTCCATCTACACTGTCCTCATCAAACTTTCCCAGGACAGGTAGAGTGTGTTAGTAGATACAGACTAATTCTCCCACTACACTGTCCCAATCAAACAATCCCAGGAGAGGTACAGCATGGGAGTAGATACAGAATAAAGCTCCCTCTACACTGTACCCATGAAACACCCAGGATATTTTTATCACGGGGTAAGGTACAGAGCAGAGCTCCCTCTACACTGTCCCATCAAACATTTCCAGGACAGGTACAGCGTGGGCTTAGATACAGAATAAATCTCCCTCTACACTGTCTGCATCAAACACTCCCAGGACAGGTACAGCACCGCGTTAGATACAGAGTAAAGCTCCCTCTACACTGTCCCCATCAAACACTCCCAGGACAGGTACAGCACGGGGTTAGATACAGAGTAAAGCTGCCTCCACACTTTCCCTTTTATAAACTCCCAGGACCTTTGAAGAACAACGTTAGGTATAGAGTGAAGCTACATCTACTTTGTCCCCATCAAACAGTCCCAAGTAAGATACAGCAGTGTTAGGCAGGGAGTAAATCTCACTTTACACTATCACCATCAAGTACTCCCAGGAAATTTACAGCACCGGATTAGATGCAGACTAATTCTCTCTCTCCACTGTCCCCGTCAAATGCTCCTTGGACAGGTACAGCACCGCGTTAGATACAGAGTAAAGCTCCCTCTACACCGACCCCATCAAACACTCCCAGGACAGGTACAGCACGGGGTTAGATAGAACGTAAAGCTTCCTCTAAACTGTCCCCATCAAACACTTCCAGGACAGGTACAACACTGGATGAGATACAGTGAAGCTCCCTCTACACTGTCCCCGTCAAACAGTCCCAGGTCAGTTACAGCACAGTGTTAGATACATAGTAAAGTTCCTTCTAGAAAGTCCCCATCAAATACTCGAAGGAAAGGTACAGCACGGGGTAAGGTACAGAGTTAGGCTCCCTATACACAGTCCCCAACAAACACTCCCAGGACAGGCACAGCACGGGGTTAGATACAGAGTAAAGCATACTCCACACTGTCCCCATCTTACCCTTCCAGGAGAGGTACAGCACGGGGATAGTTACAGAGTAAATCTCCCTCTACACTGTCCCGATCAAACACTCCCAGGTCTGGTACAGCACGGGGTTACATACAGAGTAATGCTCCCTCTACACTGTCCCCATCAAACACTCCCAGGACAGTCACAGCCTGGGGCTAGATACAGAGTAAAGCTCCTTCGAGACAGTCGCCATGAAACACTCCAAGGACAGGTCCAATACGGGGTTAGGTACAGACTAAAGCTCCCGCTACACTGTACACATCAAACACTCCCAGGACAGGTGTAGCACGGGGTTAGATAGAGAGTAAATGTCCTGCTGCACTGTCCCCATCAAACATTCCCAGGACACTTTTAGTGTGTGGTTAGATACAGAGTAAAGCTCCCTCTACACTGTCCCCAACAAACGCTCCCAGGATAGGTACAGCACGGGGTTAGATACAGAGTAAAGCTCCCTCTAAACTGTCCCCATCAAACACTCCCAGGACAGGTACAGCACGGGGTTAGTTACAGAGTACAGCTCCTGCTACACTGTCCCCATCAAACACTCCCAGGACAGTTTCAGCAAGGGTTCGATACAGAGTAAATCTCAGTCTATGGCGTCCACATCAAATTCTCCCAGGACAGGTACAGCACGATGCTAGATACCGAGTAATCCTAACTCTACAGTGTACCCATCAAACACTCCCAGGACAGTTATAGCACGAGGTTAGATACAGAGGAAAGCTCCCTCTACAGTGTCCCCATCAATCACTCCCAGGACAGGTTCAGCACGGGGTTAGATACAGAGTAAAGCTCCCTCTACATTGTACCAATCAAACTCTCCCAGTAGAGGTGTAGCACGGGGTGAAATAGAGAGTAAAGCTACCTCTACTTTTTCCCTATCAAACATTCCCAGTGCAGGTACAACACGGGGTTAGATACAGAGTAATGTTCCCTCTACACTGTCCCCATCAAACACTCCCAGGACAGGTACAGCACGGGGTTAGATACATAATAAAACTCCCCCTACTCTGTCCCAATGAAGCATGCGCGGGACAGGTAGACACCGGGGTTAACTACAGAGTAAGTGTCCCTTTACACTATCCCCATCAAACACTTCCATGACTGGTACAGCACGTGGTTACATACAGAGAAATGCTCCCTCTATACTGTCCCAAGAACACTCCCAGGACAGGTACAGCCCGGGGGTAGCTACAGAGTAAAACTCCTTCTAGGCACTCCCCATCAAACACTCCCAGGAAAGGTACAGCACGGGGTTATATACAGAGTAAAGCTCCTGCTAATCTGTCCTTTTCAGGCACTCCCAGGACAGGTACAGCACGCGGTTAGATACCGAGTAAATCTCCTTCTACACTGTCCCCATCAAACACTCCCAGGACAGGTGTTGCACGGGGTTAGATATAGAGTAAAGCTCCCTCTACACCGTCCCCATCAAACACTCCCAGGACAGGTACAGCACGGGGTTAGATACAGAGTAAATCTCCCTCTACACTGTCCCCATCAAACACTCCCAGGACATGTAGAGCATGGGGTTAGATACAGAGTAAATGTCCCTTTACACTATCGACATCAACCACTCCCAGGACAGGTCCAACACGGGTTTAGATATAGAGTAAACCTCCTTCTAGACAGTTCCTATGAAACTCTCCAAGGAAAGGTACAGCACGGGGTTAGATACACAATAAATTTCCCACCACTCTGTCCCCATTAAACACTCCCAGGACAGGTACAGCACAGAGTTAGATACAGAGTAAAACTTCCTCTACTCTGTCCCCATCAAAAACTCCCAGGACATTTAGAGCACAGGGTTAGATACAGAGTAAATGTTCCTTTACACTGTCGACATCAAACACTCCCAGGACAGGTCCAGCACGGGGTAAGATACAGAGTAAATCTCCCTCTACACTGTCCCCATCAAACACTCCCAGGACAGGGAAAGCACGGGGTTAGATACAGAGTAAATCTCCCTCTACACTGTCCCCATCAAACACTCCCAGGACAGGTACAGCACGGGGGTAGATACAGAGTAAAGCTCCCTCTAAACTGTCCCCATCTAACACTACCAGGACAGGGACAGCACGGGTTAGATAGAGATTAAAGCTCCCTCTCCACTGTCCCCATCAAACACTCCCAGGACATGTACAGCACGGGGTAAGATACAGAGTAAAGCTTCCTGTAGATTTTACACATGAAACACTCATAGGACAAGTGTCGCACGGGATTAGATTTGGAGTAAAGCTCCCACTGCAGTGTCCCCATCAAACATTCCCAGGAAAGGTACAACAGGGGGTTAGATATAGAGTAAATCTCCCTCTACACTGACCCCATCAAACATTCCCAGGACAGGTGCAGCACGGGGTTAGATACAGAGTAAAGCTCCCTCTGGCGTCTCACCATCAAACATTCCCAGGACATGTACAACACAGGGTTAGATACAGAGTAAATCTCCTCCTACACTGTCCTCTTCAAACACTCCGAGGACAGGTACAGCATGGGGTTAGATGCAGAGTTAATCTGCCTCTACACTGTCCCCATCAAACACTCCCAGGACAGTTACAGCATGGGGTTTGATACAGAGTAAAGCTCCCTCTACACTGTCCTCATCAAACACTCCCAGGACAGTTACAGCATGGGGTTAGATACAGAGTAAAGCTCCCTCTACACACGTCCCATCAAAAGCTCCCAGGGCATGTACAACACGGGGATAGATACAGCGTAAAATTTCCTCTACACTGTCCCCATCAAACACTCCCAGGACATGTACAGCAGGAGGTTAGATAGAGAGTAAAGCTCCCTCTACACCGTCCGCATCAAACACACCCAGGACAGGTACAGCACGGGGTTAGATACAGAGTAAAGCTCCCTCTACACTGTCCCAATCAAACACTCCCAAGACAGGTACAACACGGGAGAAGATACAGAGTAATGCACCCACTACACTGTCCCAGTAAAACACTCCTAGGACAGTTACAGCGCGGGGTTAGATACAGAGTAAATCTCTTTCTAGACAGTACCCATCAAACTCTCCAAGGAAAGGTGCAGCACGGGGTTAGATGGAGAGTAAATCTCCCGATAATCTGTCCTCATCAGACATTCCCAGGACAGGTGCAGCACAGGGGTAGATACAGAATAAATCTCCCTCTATACTGTCCCCATCAAACACTCCCCGGACAGGTACAGCAGAGGGTTTGATACAGATTAAATCTCCCTCTACACTGTCCACATCAAACACTCCCAGGACAGGTACAGCAACGGGTTAGATACAGATTACATGTCCTTCTACACTCGCCTCATCAAACACTCCCAGGACAGGTACAGCAAGGGATTAGATACAGAGTGAAGCTCACATTAAATAGTCCCAGGACAGGTACAGCACGGGGTTAGATATAGGGTAAAGCTCCCTCTACGCTGTCTGAATCACAAGCACTCCCAGGACTGGTAGATCATGGTGTTAGATAAAGGGAACATTTCCCTCTACACTGTCAGCATCAAAAAATCACTGGACAGGCACAACATTGGGTTAGATACAGAGTAAAGCTCCCTCTACACTGTCCCCATCAAACACTCTCAGGACTGGTACAGCACGGGGTTAGATACAGAGTAAAGCTCCCTCTACACTGTCCCAACCAAACACTCCCAGGACAGGTGCAGCACCGGGTTAGATACAGAATAAAGCTCCCTCTGCATTGTCACCCACAAATACTCCCAGGACAGGAGCAGCATTAGGTTAGATACAGAGTAAAAGCCATCTACACTGTCCACCTCAAAGATTCCCAGGACAGGTACAGCATGAGGTTAGATACAGAGTAAATGTCCCTTTACAGTAATCCCATCAAACACTCCCAGGACAGGTAGAGCACGGATTTAGATTCAGAGTAAATCTCCCTCTTCACTGTCCCCATCAAATACTCCTAGGACAGGGGCAGCATGGGGTTAGATAGAGAGTAAAACTCCCTCTACGATCTCCCATTCAAACACTTCCTAGACAGGTACAGCATGGCTTAGATACAGAGATAAGCTCCCTCTACACTGTCCCCACAAACAGTCCCAGGACAGGTACAACACGGGGTTAGGCAAAGAGCAAAGCTCGCTCTGCACTGTCGCCATTAAAAACTCCCAGGACAGGAACAGAACAGGGTTAGATAGAGAGTAAAGCTCCCTCAACACTCGCCCCATCTAAAATCCCAGGACATTTATAGCACGGTGTAAGATAGTGAGTAAAGCTCCCTCTACACTCGCCCCACCTAAAAGTCCCAGGACATTTACAGCACGGGGTTAGATACAGAGTAAAGCTCCCTCTACACTCGCCCCACCTAAAAGTCCCAGGACAGGTACAGCACTGGGTTAGATACAGAGTAAAGCTCCCTCTACACTGTCCTCATCAAACACTCCCTGGACAGGTACAGCACAGGGTTATATACAGAGTAAAGCTCCCTCTACACTGTCCCCATCAAACACTCCCAGGACAGGTACAGCACGGGGTTAGATACAGAGTTAAGCTCCCTCTACACTGTCCCCATCAAACACTCCCTGGACAGGTACAGCACAGGGTTATATACAGAGTAAAGCTCCCTCTACACTGTCCCCATCAAACACTCCCAGGACTGGTACAGCACGGGGTTAGATACAGAGTTAAGCTCCCTCTACACTGTCCCCATCAAACACACCCAGGACAGGTACAGCATGGGGTTAGATACAGAGTAAATCTCCCTCTACACTGACCCCATCAAACACTCCCAGGACAGGTACAGCACGGGGTTAGATAGAGAGTAAAGCTCCCTCTACACTGTCCCCATCAAACACTTCCAGGACAGGTACAGCACGCGGTTAGATACAGAGTAAAGTCTCTACATTGTCCCCATCAAACACTCCCAGGACAGGTACAGCACGGGGTTAGATACAGAGTAAAGCTCCCTCTGCACTGTCCCCATTGAACACTCCCGGGACAGTTACAGCATGGGGTTAGTTATAGAGTAAAGCTCCCTCTAGACAGTCCCCAGCAAACACTCCAATGACAGGTACAGCACAGGTTTAGATACAGAATTAAACTCCCTCTACACTGTCCCCATCCAACACTCCTAAGACAGGTACAGCACGGGGTTAGATATACAGTAAATCTCCGTCTATACTTGCCCCAACAAACAGTCCCAGGACATGAACAGCACGGGGTTAGATAAAGAGTAAAGCTCCCTGTACATTTTTCACATCAAACAATCATAGGACATTTGTTGCACGGGATTAGATATAGAGTAAAGGTCCCTCTGCAGTGTCCCCATCAAACATTCCCAGGACAGATACATCACAGGCTTAGATACAGATAAATACTCCCTCTGCACTGTACGCAACAAACACTCCGAGGACAGGTACAGCAAAGGGTTAGATGCAGAGTAAATCTCCCCTTACACTGTACCCATCAAACATCCCAGGGCAGGAACAGAACGGGGTTAGGTACAGAGTAAAGCTCCCTCTAACCCGTCCTCATCATACAATGCCAGGACAGGTAACAGCAGAGGGTTAGATACACAGTAAATCTCCCTTTACACTAACACCAACAAACACTCCGTGGACAGGTACAGCAGGGGGTTAGATACAGAGTAAAGCTCCCTCTACACTGTCCGCATCAAACACTCCCAGTACATGTACAGCATGGGGTTAGATACAGCGGAGATCTTCCTCTACACTGTCCCAATCAAACAAACCCAAGACAGGTACAACACGGGAGAAGATACAGAGTAAAGCTCCCTCTACACTGTCCGCATCCAGCACTACCAGGACAGGTACAACACGGGACAAGATACAGAGTAAAGCTCCCTCTACACTGTCCCAGTAAAACACTCCCAGGACAGATAAGGCACGGGGTTAGATACAGGGTAAAGCTCTTTCTAGACTGTCTCCATCAAACACTCCATGGAAAGGTGCAGCATGGTGTTAAATACAGCGTAAAGATCCCGCTAATCTTTCCTCATCAGATACTCGTTGGACAAGTGCAGCACAGGGGTAGATACAGTGTAAAGTTCCCTCTAAACTCGCCCCATAAATCATTCGCAGGACAGGTACAGCATGGGGTTAGAGACAGAGTAAAGCACCCTCTACACTGACCCATCAAACACTCCCAGGACAGGTACAGCACGGGGTTAGATACAGAGTAAAGCTCCCACTACGCTGTCCACATCCAATACTCCCAAGACATGTACAGCACGGTGTTAGATACAGAGTAATGCTCACTCCACACTGCCCCCAACAAACACTGCCAGGACAGGTACAGCAGAGTGTTAGATACAGAGTAAATGTCCCTTTACACTATCACCATCAACACTCCCAGGACAGGTACCTCACGGTTTAGATACAGAGTAAAGCTCAACCTACACCTTCCACTTAAACACTCCCAGGAGAGGGTACAGCACGGGGTTATATACAGAGTAAAGCTCCCTGTAAATTGTCCCCATCAAACACTCCCTGGACAGGTGTAGCACGGGATTAGATAAAGAGTAAATATCCCACTAGACTGTCCCCATCAAACATTCCCAGGACAGGTAGAACACGGGGTTAGATACAGAGTAAATATCCCTCTACAATGTCCCCATCAAACACTGCCAGGACAGGTACAGCATGGGGTTAGATACAGAGTAAATGTCCCTCTGCACTGCCCCCATCAAACACTCCCAGGACAGGCACAGCACGGGGTTAGATACAGAGTAAAGCTCCCTCTGCACTGTTCGCATCAAACACTCCCAGGACAGGTCCAGCATGGGATTAGATAAACAATAAAACTCTGAAAGACATTCAGGACAGGTACGGCACAGGGTTAGATGCAGACTAAAGCTCCCTCTACACTGTCCCCATCAAACAAAGCCAGGACAGGTACAGCAGTGGGTTAGGTACAGTGTAAATGTCCCTTTACACTATCACCAGCAAACACTGCGAGGACAGATAAAAAACTGGGTTAGATACAGAGTACAGCTCCCTCTACACTGTCCCCCTCTCATAATCCCAGGACAGGTACAGCAACGGGTTAGATACAGATTACAGATCCTTAGACACTCGCCTTACCATACACTCCCAGGATAGGTACAACACGGGGTTAGATACAGAATAAATCTCCCTCTTCACTGTCCGCATCTAACACTCCCAGGACAGGTACAGCATGGGGTTAGATACAAAGTAAATCTCCCTCTACACTGTCCGCATCAAAAACTCCAAGGACAGGTACAGCACGGGGTTAGTTTCAGAGTAAGGCTCCCTCTACACAGTCCCCATCAAACACTCCCAGGAGAGGTAAAGCACGGGGTTAGATACAGAGTAAAGCTCCCTCTACACTGTCCGCATCAAACACTCCCAGGACAGGTACAGCACGGGTTTAGATACAAAGTAAAGTTCAGTCTACACTCGCCCCATCTAAAACTCCCAGGAATTTTACAGCACCGGGTTAGATAGAGAGTAAAGCTCCCTCTACACTGTCCCCTTCAAACACTCCCAGGACAGGCACAGCACGGGGTGAGATACAGAGTAAAGCTCCCTCTACACTGTCCCCATAAAACACTCCCAGGTCAATTACAGCAAGGGGTTAGATACAGATTAAAGCTCCCTATAAACTGTCCCCACTAAACACTCCCAGGACAGGTACAGCACGGAGTTAGATAAAGAGCAAATTTGCCGCTACAGTGACCCATCAAATACTGCCAGGACAGGTAAAGCATGGGGTTAGATACAGAGTAAATCTCCCTCTACACTCCTCCAATCAAACACTCCAAGGATAGGCACAGCACGGAGTTAGATACAAAGTAAAGCTGCCACTAATCTGTTCCCATCAGACACTCACAGGATAGGTAAAGCGCGGGGTTAGATACAGGTTAAATTTCCCTCTAAACTCGCCCCATCAAGCACTCCAAGGACAGATACACCACGGGGTTAGGCACAGAGTATATCTTCCAGTACATGGACCCCATCAAACACTCCCAGGACAGGTACAGCACGGGGTTAGATACAGAGTAAAGCTCCCTCTACACTGTCCCCATCAAACACTCCCTGGACAGGTATAGCAGAGAGTTAGATAAAGAGTAAATCTCCTTCTGCACTGTTCCCATCAAACACTCCCATGACAGGCACTGCACGGGTCTGTTACAGAGTAAAGCTCCCTCTATACTGTCCAAGTAAAACACTCCCAGGACAGGTGCAGCATGGGGTTAGATACAGAGTAAATCTTCATCTACAGTATCCCAATCAATCACTACCAGGACAGGTACAGCACGTGGTTAGATACAATTTAAATGTCTCTTTACACTATCCCCATTAAACACTCACAGCACATTTTTAGTTACAGAGTAAAACTCCCAGTACACTGTGCCCATGAAATACTTCAAGGACAGGTACAGCACGGGGTTAGATGGAGAGTAAATGTCTCTTTCAACTATTCACATCAAACACTCCCAGGACAGGTACAGCACGGGGTTAGATACAGAGTAAAACTCCCTCTACCCTGTCCCCATCAAACACTCCCAGGACAGGTGCAGCACGGGGTTAGATACAGAGTAAAGCTCCCTCTGCACTGTCCCCATCAAACACTCCCAGGACAGGTACAGCACAGGGTTAGATACAGAGTAAAGCTCCCTCTACACTGTCCCCATCAAACACTCCCAGGACAGGTACAGCACGGGGTTCGATACAGAGTAAAGCTCCCTCTACACTGTCCCCATCAAACACTCCCAGGACAGGTACAGCACGGGTTTAGTTACAGAGTAAAACTCCCACTACATTGTCCCCATGAAATACTTCAAGGACAGGTACAGCACGGGGTTAGATACAGAGTAAAACTGCCTCTACCCTGTCCCGATCAAACACTCCCAGGACAGGCACAGCATTGGGTTAGATACAGAGTAAAGCTCCCTCTACACTGTCCTCATCAAACACTCCGAGGACAGGTACAACACGGGGTTAGATAGGCAGTAAATGTCTCTTTCAACTATTCCCAACAAACACTCCCAGGACAGGTACAGCATGGTGTTAGTTACAGCGTAAAACTCCCTCTACACTCTCCCAAACAAACACTCCCAGGACAGGCACAGCATTGGCTTAGATAGAGAGTAAAGCTGCCTCTACACTGTCACCATCAAATACTCCCAGGACAGGTATAGCACGGGGTTAGATAAAAAATAAAGGTCCCGCTGCACTGCCCCAAACAAACGTTACCAGGACAGGTATAGCGTGGGGTTAGATACAGAGTAAAGCTCCCTCTACATACTCCCCATCAAACAGTCCCTGGACAGGTATGCACGGGGTTAGATACAGATTAAAGCTCCCCATACACTGTCTGCATCAAACACTCCCAGGACAGGTACAGCACGGGGTCAGATACAGAGTAAAGCTCCCTCTACACTGTCCCCATCAAATACTCCCAGGACAGATACAGCACGGGGTTAGATACAGAGTAAAGCTCCAACTGCATGTCCCCATCAAACACTCCCAGGCAAGTGCAGCATGGGGTTAGATACAGAGTAAAACTCCCTCTACACATCCTAATCAAACACTCCCAGGACAGGTACAGCACGGGGTTAGATGCAGAATAAAGCTCCGTCTGCACTGTCCCCATAAAACACTCCCAGGTCAGGTACAACACGGGGTTAGATAGAGTGTAAAGCTCCCTCTACACTGTCACCGTCAAATACTCCCAGGACAGGTATAGCACGGGGTTAGATACAGAGTAAAGCTCCCTCTACACTGTCCCCATCAAACACTCCCAGGACAGGTACAGCACAGGGTTAGATACAGAGTAAATGTCCCTTTGCAGTATCCCCACCAAACACTCCAAGGACAGGCACAGCACGGGGTTAGATAAAGAGTTAAAGTCCCTCTACACTGTCCCCATCAAACACTCCCAGGACAAGACAGCACGGGGTTCGGTACAGGGTAAAACACCATCTGCACTGTTCCAATCAAACACTCTCAGGACATGAACAGCACGGGGTTAGATAGAGAGTAAAGCTCCCTGTACACTGTCCCCATCAAACACTCCCTGGACAGATACAGCACGGGGTTAGATACAGAGTAAAGTTCCAACTGCATGTCTCCATCAAATACTCCCACGCAAGTGCAGCATGGGGTTAGATACAGAGTAAAACTCCCTCTACACATCCTAATCAAACACTCCCAGGACAGGTACAGCACGGGGTTAGATGCAGAGTAAAGCTCCGTCTGCACTGTCCCCATAAAACACTCCCAGGTCAGGTACAGCACGGGGTTAGATACAGATTAAATCTACCAATACACTGTCCCCATTAAACATTCCCAGGTCAGGTACAACACGGGGTTAGATACAGAGTAATGCTCCATCTACACTGTCCCAATCAAACACTCCGAGGACAGGCACAGCATTGGCTTAGATAGAGTGTAAAGCTCCCTCTACACTGTCGCCATCAAATACTCCCAGGACTGGTATAGCACGGGGTTAGATAAAAAATAAAGGTCGCTCTGCACTGTCCCAATCAAACACTACCAGGACAGGTATAGCATGGGGTTAGATACAGAGTAAATCTCCATCTACACACTCCCCATCAAACAGTCCCTGGACAGGTACAGCATGGGGTTAGATACAGATTAAATGTCCCTTTGCAGTTTCCCCACCAACACTCCGAGGACAGGCACAGCACGGGTTTAGATAAAGAGTTAAAGTCCCTCTACACTGTCCCCATCAAACACTCCCAGGACAAGATAGCATGGGGTTCGATACAGGGTAAAACACCATCTGCACTGTTCCAATCAAACACTCTCAGGACATGAACAGCACGGGGTTAGATAGAGAGTAAAGCTCCCTCTACACTGTCCCCATCAAACACTCCCAGGACAGGTACAGCACGGGATTAGATACAGAGTGAACGTCCCTCTACACTGTCCCCATCAAACACTCCCAGGACAGATACAGCACGGGGTTAGATACAGAGAAAAGCTCCATCTGCATTGTCCCCATCCAATACTCCCAGGCAAGTGCAGCATGGGGTTAGATAAAGAATAAAACTCGCTCTACACAACCTAATCAAACACTCCCAGGACAGGTACTGCACGGGGTTAGATACAGAGTGAACGTCCCTCTACACTGTCCCCGTCAAACACTCCCAGGACAGGTAGAACACGGGGTCAGATACAGAGTAAAGCTCCCTCTACACTGTCCCCATCAAACACTCCCAGGACAGGTACAGCACGGGGTTAGATACAGTGTAAAGCTCCAACTGCATTGTTCCCATCCAATACTCCCTGGCAAGTGCAGCATGGGGTTAGATACAGAGTAAAACTCCCTCTCACATCCTAATCAAACACTCCCAGGACAGGAACAGCACGGGGTTAGATACAGAGTAAATCTCCCTGTACACTGTCCCCATCAAACACTCCCAGGACAGGTACAGCACGGGTTTAGTTACAGAGTAAAACTCCCACTACATTGTCCCATGAAATACTTCAAGGACAGGTACAGCACGGGGTTAGTTAGAGAATAAATGTCTCTTTCAACTATTCACATCAAACACTCCCAGGACAGGTACAACACGGGGTTAAATAGAGAGTAAATGTCTCTTTAAACTATTCCCATCAAACAATCCCAGGACAGGTACAGCATGGGGTTATTTACAGCGCAAAACTCCCTCTACACTGTCCCCATCAAACACTCCCAGGACAGGCACAGCATTGGCTTAGATAGAGAGTAAAGCTGCCTCTACACTGTCCCAATCAAACACTCCCAGGACAGGCACAGCATTGGCTTAGATACAGAGTAAAGCTCCCTCTACACTGTCCCAATCAAACATTCCCAGGACAGGCACAGCATTGGCTTAGATAGAGAGTAAAGCTGCCTCTACACTGTCCCAATCAAACACTCCCAGGACAGGCACAGCACGGGGTTAGATACAGAGTAAATGTCCCTTTGCAGTATCCCCACCAAACACTCCAAGGACAGGCACAGCACTGGGTTAGATAAAGAGTTAAAGTCCCTCTACACTGTCCCCATCAAACACTCCCAGGACAAGACAGCACGGGGTTCGGTACAGGGTAAAACACCATCTGCACTGTTCCAATCAAACACTCTCAGGACATGAACAGCACGGGGTTAGATAGAGAGTAAAGCTCCCTCTACACTGTCCCCATCAAACACTCCCTGGACAGATACAGCACGGGGTTAGATACAGAGTAAAGCTCCATCTGCATTGTCCCCATAAAACACTCCCTGGTCAGGTACTGCACGGGGTTAGATACAGATTAAAGCTCCCTCTACACTGTCCCCATCAAACAGTCCCAGGACAGGTACAGCACGGAGTTAGATAAAGAGCCATGTTCCTCTACAGTGACCCATCAAATACTGCCAGGAGAGGTAAAGCATGGGGTTAGATACAGAGTAAAACTCGCTCTGCAGTCCCCATCAAACACTCCAACGACAGGCACAGCACGGGGTTAGATACAAAGTAAATTTCCCTCTAAACTCGCCCCATCAAACACTCCAAGGACAGATACACCACGGGGTTAGACACAGAGTATATCTTCCCGTACACGGACCCCATCAAACACTCCCTGGACAGGTCCAGCAGAGAGTTAGATAAAGAGTAAATCTCCTTCTGCACTGTTCCCATCAAACACTCCCATGACAGGCACTGCACGGGTTTGTTACAGAGTAAAGCTCCCTCTATACTGTCCAAGTAAAACACTCCCAGGACAGGTACAGCACGTGGTTAGATACAATTTAAATGTCTCTTTACACTATCCCCATCAAACACTCACAGCACATTTTTAGTTACAGAGTAAAACTCCCAGTACACTGTCCCCATGAAATACTTCAAGGACAGGTACAGCACGGGGTTAGATGGAGAGTAAATGTCTCTTTAAACTATTCCCATCAAACAGTCCCGGGACAGGGAGAGCATGGTGTTAGTAACAGCGTAAAGCTCCCTCTAAACTGTCCCGAACAAACACTCCCAGGACAGGCACAGCATTGGCTTAGATAGAGAGTAAACCTCCCTCTACACTGTCACCATCAAATACTCCCAGGACAGGTATAGCACGGGGTTAGATACAGAGTAAACCTCCCTCTACACTGTCCCCATCAAACACTCCCAGGACAGTTACAGCACGGGGTTGGATAGAGAGTAAATGTCTCTTTAAACTATTCCCATCAAACAATCCCAGGTCCCTCTGAACTGTCTCAATCAAACACTACCAGGACAGGTATAGCATGGGGTTAGATACAGAGTAAAGCTCCCTCAACACACTCCCCATCAAACAGTCCCTGGACAGGCACAGCATTGGGTTAGATACAGAGTAAATTTCCCTCTAAACAGTCCTCATCAAACACTCCCAGGACAGGTACAGCACGGGGTTAGATACAGAGTAAAGCTCCCTCTACACTGTCCCCATCAAACACTCCCAGGACAGGTACAGCACGTGGTTGGATAGAGAGTAAATGTCTCTTTAAACTATACCCATCAAACAATCCCAGGACAGGTACAGCTCGGGGTTAGATACAGAGGAAAGCTCCATCTACACTGTCCCAATCAAACACTCCCAGGACAGGCACAGCATTGGCTTAGATAGAGAGTAAAGCTCCCTCTACACTGTCACAATCAAATACTCCCAGGACAGGTACAGCACGTGGTTAGATACAGAGTAAATCTCCCTCTACACTGTCACAATCAAATACTCCCAGGACAGTTACAGCACGGGGTTGGATAGAGAGTAAATGTCTCTTTAAACTATTCCCATCAAACAATCCCAGGTCCCTCTGAACTGTCCCAATCAAACACTACCAGGACAGGTATAGCATGGGGTTAGATACAGAGTAAAGCTCCCTCAACACACTCCCCATCAAACAGTCCCTGGACAGGCACAGCATTGGGTTAGATACAGAGTAAATCTCCCTCTAAACAGTCCTCATCAAACACTCCCAGGACAGGTACAGCACGGGGTTAGATACAGAGTAAAGCTCCCTCTACACTGTCCCCATCAAACACTCCCAGGACAGGTACAGCACGTGGTTGGATAGAGAGTAAATGTCTCTTTAAACTATTCCCATCAAACAATCCCAGGACAGGTACAGCTCGGGGTTAGATACAGAGTAAAGCTCCATCTACACTGTCCCAATCAAACACTCCCAGGACAGGCACAGCATTGGCTTAGATAGAGAGTAAAGCTCCCTCTACACTGTCACAATCAAATACTCCCAGGACAGGTACAGCACGTGGTTAGATACAGAGTAAATCTCCCTCTACACTGTCCCAATCAAACACTCCCAGGACAGGTATAGCACAGGGTTAGATACAGAGTAAATCTCCATCTGCACTGTCCCAATTAAACACCCCCAGGACTAGCGCAGCATGGGTTAGTTACAGAGTAATACTCCCTCTACACTGCCCCCATCAAAGACTCCCTGGACAGGTACATCACGGGGTTAGATACAGAGTAACTCTCCCTGTACACTGTCCCCATTACACACTCACAGGACAGATACAGCACGGTGTTAAATACAGAGTAAAGCTCCCTCTACACTGTCCCAATCAAACAATGCCAGGACAGGTACAGCACGGTGTTAGATACAGAGTAAATCTCCCTCTATACCGTCCCCATCAAACACTTCAAGGACAGGTACAGCATAGGGTTAGATAAAGAGTAACTCTCCCTGTACACTGTCCCCATTACACACTCACAGGACAGGTACAGCACGGTGTTAAATACAGAGTAAAGCTCCCTCTACACTGTCCCAATCAAACAATGCCAGGACAGGTATAGCACGGTGTTAGATACAGAGTAAACCTCCCTCTACACTGTCCCAATCAAACACTCCCAGGACAGGTAAAGCATGTGGTTAGATACAGAGTAAAATACCCTCGACACTGACCCCATCAAAGACTCTCTGAACAGCTAAAGCACGGGGTTAGATACAGAATAAATGTACCTTTACAGTATCCCCATCAAACACTCCCAGGACAGATACAGCACGGGGTTAGATACAGAGTAAAAATCCCTCTACACTGTCCCCAAAAACACTCCCAAGACAAGTACAGCACGGGTTAGGGAAACAGTTAAGCTCTCTCTCCACTGTCCCCATTAAACCCTTCCAGGACAGTTGCAGCACTGTGTTAGATAGAGAGTAAAGCTCGCTCTAGGCGGTCCCCACCAAACACTCCCAGGACAGGTATAGCGTGGGGTTAGATACAGAGTAAATCTCCCTCTGTACTGTCACAATTAAACACCCCCAGGACTTGTGCAGCATGGGTTAGATACAGAGTAATACTCCCTATACACTGTGCCAATCAAACAATGCCAGGACAGAGATAGCACGGTGTTAGATACAGAGTAAATCTCCCTCTACATTGTCCCAATCAAACACTCCCAGGACAGGTAAAGCATGTCGTTAGATACAGAGTAAAACACCCTCTACAATGACCCCATCACAGACTCTCTGAACAGATACAGCAAGGGTTTTGATACAGAATAAATGTCCCACTGCACTGTCCCAATCAAACACTACCAGGACAGGTCTAGCACGGGGTTAGACACAGAGTAATTTTCACTCTGCACTGTCCCCAACAAACACCCCCAGGACATGTACAGCATGGGGCTAGATACAGTGTAAAAGACTCTCTACATTGTCCCCATCAAAGACTCCCAGGACAGGTTCAACAAGGGGTTAGATACAGAGTAAAGCTCCTTCTGCATTGTCCCCATCAAATACTCCCAGGACAGGTGCAGAATGGGGTTAGATACAGAGTAAAACTCCCTCTACACTCTCCCAATCAAACACTTCCGAGGACAGGTACAGCACAGGGTTAGATACAGAGTAAAGCTCCCTCTACAGTGTCGCCATCAAACACTCCCAGGACAGGTACAGCACGGGGTTAGATACAGAGTAAAGCTCCCTCTACACTGTCCCCATCAAACACTCCCAGGACAGGTAAAGCACGGGGTTAGATACAGAGTAAAACTCCCTCTATACTGTCCCCATCAAACACTCCCAGGACAGGTACAGCACGGGGTTAGATACAGAGTAAAGCTCCCTCTACACTGTCCCCATCAAACACTCCCAGGACAGGTACAGCACGGGGTTAGATACAGAGTAAAGCTCCCTCTACACCGTCCCCATCAAACACTCCCAGGACAGGTACAGCACGGGGTTAGATACAGAGTAAAGCTCCCTCTACACTGTCCCCAGCAAACACTCCCAGGACAGGTACTGCACGGGGTTAGATACAGAGTAAAGCTCCCTCTACACTGTCCCCATCAAACACTCCCAGGACAGGTACAGCACGGGTTTAGATGCAGAATTAAACTCCCGCTGCACTGTCCCCATCAAACATTCCCAGGACAGGTATAGCACGGGGTTGGATACGCTGTAAAGCTCCCTTTACACTGGCCCCATCAAACAATCCCAGGACAGGAACCGCACGAGGTTAGGTACAGAGTAAATCTCCCCCTATACTGACCCCATCAAACACTCCCAGGACAGGTACAGCATGGGATTAGATGCAGAGTAAAGCTCTCTCTGCAGTATCGCAATGAATCCCTGCCAGGACATGGACAGCATGTGGTTAGATACAGAGTAACTGTCTCTTACACTATGCCCATGAAATACTTCACGGACAGGTACAGCATGGGGTTAGATAATGAGTAAATGTCTCTTTGCCCTATCCCCATCAAACACTCCCGGGACAGGTACAGCACGGGGTTAGGTACAGAGTAAATCTCCCTCTACACTGTCCCCATCAAACACTCCCGGGACATGTACAGCATGGGGTTAGATACACAGTAAATCTCCCTCTACACTGTCCCCATTAAACACTCCTAGGACAGGTACAGCACGGCGTTAGATACAGAGTAAATCTCCCTCTACACTGTCCCCATCAAACACTCCCAGGACAGGTACAGCACGGGGTTAGATACAGAGTAAAGCTCCCTCTACACTGTCCCCATCAAACACCCCCAGGACAGGTACAGCACATGGTTAGGTACAGAGTTAAACTCCCTCTACACTGTCCCCATCAAACTCTTCCAGGACAGGTACAGCACGGGGTTAGATATAGTGTAATGCTCCCTCTACACTGGTCCTATCGAACACTCCCGGGCCAGGTACAGCACGTCGTTAGGTATAGTGGAAAACACACTCTGTCCACATAAATCACTCCCAGGAGTTACAGGACGGGGTTGGATACAGAGTAAAGCTCCCTCTACACTGTTCCCATCAAACACTCCCAGGACAGGTACAGCACGGGGTTAGATACAGAGTAAAGCTCCCTCTACACTGTCCCCATCAAACACTCCCAGGACAGGTACAGCATAGCTTAGTTATAGAGTAAAGCTCTCTCTACACTGTCCCCGAAAAACAGTCCCAGCACAGGTACTGCACGGGTTAGGCAAAGCGTACAGCTCCATCTGCACTGTCCCCAATAAACAATCCCAGGACAGTTACAGCACGGGGTCAGTTATAGAGTAAATCTCCCTGTAGACAGTCCCCAGCAAGCACTCCAATCACAGGTACAGCACGGGTTTAGATACAGAATTAAACTACCTCTACAATGTCGCCATCAAACATTCCCAGGACAGGTATAGCACGGGGTTAGATATAGTGTAATGCTCCCTCTACACTGGTCCCATCAAACACTCCCAGGACAGGTACCACACGGGGTTAGATATATAATAAAGCTCCCTCTGCACTGTCGCCATCAAACACTCACAGCACATCTATAGCACGGGGTTGGATACACTGTAAAGCTCGCTTTACACTGGCCCCATCAAACTATCCCAGGACAGGTACAGCACGGGGTTAGATACAGAGTAAAGCTCCCTCACCACTGTCCCCATCAAATACTCCCAGGACAGGTACAGCACGAGGTTAGATACAGAGTAAATCTACCTTTCCACTGTCCCCAACAAACACTACCAGGACAGGTACAGCACGGTGTTAGATAAAGGGTAAATCTCCTTCTGCTCTGTCCCCATCAAACACTCCCAGGACAGGCCCTGCACGGGGTTAGTTACAGAGTAAAACTCCTTCTACAATTTCCACGTCAAACACTTCCAGGAGAAGTACAGCATGGGTTAGTTACACAGTAAAACTCCCTCTACAGTATCCCAATGTATCACTCCATGGACAGGTACAGCACGGGGTTAGGTACAGAGTAAATGTCTCTTTACACTATCCCCATGAAAAACTTCAAGGACAGGTATAGCACGGGGTTAGATACATAGTAAATGTCTCTTTACGCTATCCCCTTCAAACACTCCCAGGACAGGTAGAGCAAGGGGTTAGATAAAGAGTAAAGCTCCCTCTACAGTGTCCTCATCAAACACTCCAAGGACAGGTACAGCACGGGGTTAGATACAGTTAAAAACACACTCTGTCCACGTAAATCACTCCCAGGAGTTACAGGACGGGGTTAGATAAAGAGTAAAGCTCCTTCTGTACTCGCCCCATCATACATTCACAGGACAGGTACAACACGGGGTTGGATACAGAGTAAAGCTCCCTCTACACTGTTCCTATCAAACACTCCCAGGACAGGTACAGCACAGGGTTAGATACAGAGTAAAGCTCCCTCTACACTGTCCCCATCAAACACTCCCAGGACAGGTACAGCACGGGGTTAGATACAGAGTAAATCTCCCTCTACACTGTCCCCATCAAACACTCCCAGGACAGGTACAGCACGGGGTTAGATACAGAGTAAAGCTCCCACTACACTGTCCCCATCAAACACTCCCAGGACAGGTACAGCACGGGGTTAGATACAGAGTAAAGCTCCCTCTACACTGTCCCCATGAAATAGTTCAAGAAAAGGTGCAGCTCGGGGTTAGATACAAATTAAATCTCCCTCTAAACTGTCCTCATCAAATACACCAAGGACAGGTACAGCACAGGGCTAGACACAGAGTAAAGATCCCTCTACACTGTCCCCATCAAACACTCCCAGGACAAGAACAGCACGGGATTAGATACACAGTAAAGCTCCCTCTACACTGTCCCCATCAAACACTCCCAGGACAGGTACAGCACGGGGTTAGATACAGAGTAAAACTCCCTCTACACTGTCCCCATCAAACACTCCCAGGACAGGTACAGCACGTGGTTAGATACAGAGTAAATCTCCCTCTACACAGTCCCCATCAAACACTCCCAGGACAGGTACAGCACAGGGTTAGATACAGAGTAAATCTTCCTCTGCACTGTCCCCATGAAATAATTCAAGGACAGGTACAGCTCGGGGTTAGATACAGAGCAAAGATCCCTCAACACTGTCCCCATTAAACACACCCAGCACAGGTACACCAAGGGGTTAGATCCAAGTTAAATCTCCCCCCAAACTGTCCTCATCAAATACACCCAGGACAGGTACAGCACAGGGTTAGATGCAGAGTAAAGCTCCCTCTACAGTGTCGCAATCAAACACTCCCAGGAGAGGTACAGCACGTGGTTAGATACAGAGTAAAGCGGCCTCTACACTGTCCCCATCAAACACTCCCAGGACAGGTACAGCACGGGGTTAGATACAGAGTAAAGCTCCCTCTATATTGTCCCCATCAAACACTCCCAGGACAGGTACAGCACGGGGTTAAATACAGAGTAAAGCTTCCTCTGCACTGTCCCCATGAAATACTTCAAGGACAGGTACAGCACGGGGTTAGATACAGAGCAAAGATCCCTCAACACTGTCCCCATTAAACACACCCAGCACAGGTACACCAAGGTGTTAGATACAAATTAAATCTCCCCCTAAACTGTCCTCATCAAATACACCCAGGGCTTGTACAGCACAGGGTTAGATACAGAGTAAATCTTCCTCTACAGTGTCGCCATGAAACACTCCCAGGACAGGTACAGCACGGGGTTAGATACAGAGTAAAGCTGCCTCTATACTGTCCCCATCAAACACTCCAAAGACAGGCAATGGACAAGTTTAGATACAGAGTAAAGCTCCCTCTACACTGTCCCCATCAGACACTCCCTGGACAGGTAGAGCACGGAGTTAGATACAGAGTCAAGTTCCCTCTACAGGATCACCATTAAACACTCCCAGCAGAGGTACAGAAAGAGGTTAGTTACAGATTAAATCTTCCCCTACACTGACCCCATCAATCACTCCCAGGACAGGTAAAGCACGGGGTTAGATACAGGGTAAATCTCCCTCTACACTGTCCCCATCAAACACTCCCAGGACAGGTACAGCACGGGGTTAGATACAGGGTAAAGCTCCCTCTACACTGTCCCCAACAAACACTTCCAGGACAGGTACAGCACGGGGTTAGATACAGAGTAAAGCTCCCTCTACACCGCCCCCATCAAACACTCCTATGACAGGTACAGCACGGGGTTAGATACAGAGTAAAGGTCCTTCTACACTGTCCCCATCCATCATTCCCAGGACATGTAAAGCACGGGGTTAGATACAGTGTAAAGGTCCCTCTACACTGTCCTCATCTAACATCCCAGGAAAGCAACTGCACAGGATTAGATACAGTGCAAATCTCCGTCTTCATTGTCTTCATCAAACTCGACCAGAACAGGTCCTGCGCCGTATAGAAACAGAATACCTCTGCTTCTGCACTGTGCATATTAAACACTTCTAGCGCATGTACAGAACAGGGTTAGATAAAGAGCAAATCTCCATCATCACTGTCCCCATCTAGATACCCAGGACAGGTGTACCATGAGGTTTGGCACAGAGTATAGCTCTCTCTACACTGAAACCATCAAACACTCCCAAAAAAGGTACAGCACGGGGCTAGATACATCATAAAGCTCCCTCTATACTGTCCCCGTTGAACATTACCAGGACAGGTACAGCACTGAGTCAAATAGAGTAAACTCCCTCTACACTGTCCCCATCAAATACTTCTAGTACAGGTACAGCCCGGGGTAATATAGAATAAATCTCCATGTGCACTCTCACCAACACACTCTCCCTGGGCAGATAGAGCACAGGGTTAGATACAGATTAAAGCTCCCTCTACACTGTCCCCATCAAACACTCCCAGGACAGTTACTGCACGGGGTTAGATATAGAGTAAATCTCCTTCTACACTGTCCCTATCAAACACTCCCAGGACAGGTACAGCACGGGGTTAGATACAGAGTAAAGCTTCCTCTACACTGTCCCCATCAAACACTCCCAGGACAGGTACAGCACAGCGTTAGATACAGAGTAAAGCTCCCTCTACACTGTCCCCATCAAACATTACCAGGACATGTACAGCACGGAGTTAGATGCAGAGTAAATGTCCCTCTACACTGTCCCCATCAAACATCCCAGGAAAGCAACTGCACAGGATTAGATACAGTGAAAATCTCCATCTTCATTTTCTTCATCAAACTCTCCGAGAACAGGACCTGCACCCTACAGAAACAGCATACATCTGCTTCTGCACTGTCCATACTAAACACTTCTAGCGCATGTACAGAACAGGGTCAGATAAAGAGCAGATCTCCCTCATCACTGTCCCCATCTACACACCCAGGACAGGTGTACCATGAGGTTTGGCACAGAGTATAGCTCTCTCTACACTGAAACCATCAAACAATCCCAGGACAGGTACAGCATGGGGTTAGATACAGAGTAAAGCTCACTCTACACTGTCTCCATCAAACACTCCCAGGACAGGTACAGCACGGGGTTAGATACAGAGCAAAGCTCCCTCTACACTGACACCATCAAACACTCCCAGGACAGGTACAGCACTGGGTTAGATACAGAGTAAAGCTCCCTCTACACTGTCCCATTAAATCACTCCCAGGACAGGTACAGCACGGGGTTAGATACTGAGTAAATTTCGCTCTACCCTGTCACCATCAAACAGTTCGAGGAGAGGTACAGCACGCGGCGATTTACAGAGTAATGGTCCCTTTGCTCTATCCCCATCAATTGTTCCTTGGGGAGAGACAGAATGGAGCGAAACACAAAGTAAATCTTGCGCTAATCTGTCCCCGTCAAACACTCCCCACACAGGTGCAGCAAGGGGATAAAGAAAGAGTAAATTTCGCTCTACAATGTCCCCATAAACCACATTCAGGGCCGGAACAGAACAGTGCGGCATGCAAAATATAAGCTACCTCTAAACCGATCGCACTCGTACGACAGATGCAGCATGGGCTTAGATAGAGTGTAAATCTAAATCTTCACTGCCTCCATCAACCATTCGCAAGAGAGGTACATCACGTGTGTAGATGTAGAGTAAATCTCCATCACAGTGTCACTGTAAAGCTCCCGCAATTTTGGTACAGCACGGGGTTAGATGGAGAGTAAAGCTCCCTCTACACTGTCCCCATCAAAAAGTCCCAGGACAGTTACAGCACGGGGTTAGATACAGACTAAAGCTTCCTCTACACTGTCCCCATCAAACTCTCCCAGGACAGGTACTGCACGGGATTAGATATAGAGTAAATCTCCCTCTAAACTGTCCCCATCAAACACTCCCAGGACAGGTACAGCACGGGGCTAGATATAGAGTAAAGCTTCCTCTACACCGTCCCCATCAAACACTCCCAGGACAGGTACAGCACAGGGTTAGATACAGAGTAAATCTCCCTCTACACTGTCCCCATCAAACACTCCCAGGACAGGTACAGCACAGGGTTAGATACAGAGTAAAGCTCCATCTACACCGTCCCCATCAAACACTCCCAGGACAGGTACAGCACAGGGTTAGATACAGAGTAAATCTCCCTCTACACTGTCCCCATCAAACACTCCCAGGACAGGTACAGCACAGGGTTAGATACAGAGTAAAGCTCCATCTACACTGTACCCATCAAACACTCCCAGGACAGTTACAGCACAGGGTTAGATACAGAGTAAATCTCCCTCTACACTGTCCCCATCAAACACTCCCAGGACAGGTACAGCACGGGGTTAGATACAGAGTAAAGCTCCCTCTACACTGTCCCCATCCATCATTCCCAGGACAGGTACAGCACGGGGTTAGATACAGTGTAAAGGTCCCTCTACACTGTCCTCATCTAACATCCCAGGAAAGCAACTGCACAGGATTAGATACAGTGCAAATCTCCGTCTTCATTGTCTTCATCAAACTCGACCAGAACAGGTCCTGCGCCGTATAGAAACAGAATACCTCTGCTTCTGCACTGTGCATATTAAACACTTCTAGCGCATGTACAGAACAGGGTTAGATAAAGAGCAAATCTCCCTCATCACTGTCCCCATCTACACACCCAGGACAGGTGTACCATGAGGTTTGGCACAGAGTATAGCTCTCTCTACACTGACACCATCAAACACTCCCAGGACAGGTACAGCACGGGGTTAGATACAGAGTAAAGCTCCCTCTATACTGTTCCCATCAAACACTACCAGGACAGGTACAGCACTGGATCAGCTAGAGTAAAGCTCCCTCTACACTGTCCCCATCAAATACTCCCAGGACATGTACAGCCCAGGGTAATATAGAATAAATCTCCCTCTACACTCTCACCAACACACTCTCCCTGGGCAGATAGAGCACAAGGTTAGATACAGATTAAAGCCCCCTCTACACTGTCTCCATCCAACACTCCCAGCAGAGGTACAGCACGGGGTTAGATACTGAGTAAATCCCCCTGTACACTGTCCCCATCAAACTCTCCCAGGTCAGGTACAGCACGGGGTCAACTAGAGTAAAGCTCCCTCTACTCTTTCGAAATAACCCACTGCCAAAACGGGGATAGCATGGGGTTAAATACAGAGTGAATCTCCCTGTATATTGTCCCCTTCGAACACCACCAGGACAGGTACAGCATGGGGTTAGATACAGAGGAAAACTCCCTCTACACCGTCCCCATCAAACACTCCCAGGACAGGTACAGCACGGGGTTAGATACAGAGTAAATTTCGCTCTACCCTGTCACCATCAAATACTCCAAGAACAGGTACTGCACGGGAATGGTTACAGAGTAAATTACGCTCTACCCTGTCACCATCAAACACTCCCACAACAGGCACAGCACGGGGTTAGATACAGAGTAAATTTTCTTTACCTTGCCCCCATCAAACAGCCGAGGACAAGCTCAGCACGCGGCGACATACAGAGTAATGGTCCCTCTGCTCTGTCCCCATAATAGTTCCCAGGGCAGAGACAGAATGGGGCGAAACACGAAGTAAATCTCCCGCTAATCTGTCCCCATCAAACACTCCCAGCACAGTACAGCAAGGAGCTAAATAAAGAGTAAATGTCAATCTACAATGTCCCCATAAACCTATTACAGTGCCGGAAAAGAAAAGTGCAACATACAAAATATGAGCGACCACTAAACCGATCGCACTCGTAGGACAGATGCAGCATGGGCATAGATAGAGTGTAAATCTAAATCTTCACTGCCTCCATCAACCATTTGCAAGAGAGGTACATCATGTGTGTAGATGTACAGTAAAGCTCCCTATACAGTGTCACTGTAAAGCTCCCCAAAAACTGGTACAGCACGTGGTTAGACACTGAGTAAAGCTCCCTCTACACTGTCCCCATCAAACACTCCCAGGACAGGTACAGCACGGGGTTAGATACAGAGTAAAGCTCCCTCTACACTGTCCCCATCAAACACTCCCAGGACAGGTACAGCACGGGGTTAGATACAGAGTAAAGCTCCATCTACACTGTCCCCATCAAACACTCCCAGGACAGGTACAGCACGGGGTTAGATACAGAGTAAAGCTCCCTCTACACTGTCCCCATCAAACACTCCCAGGACAGGTACAGCACGGGATTAGATACAGAGTAAAGCTCCCTCTACACTGTCCCCATCAAACACTCCCAGGACAGGTACAGCACGGGGTTAGATACAGAGTAAATCTCCCTCTACACCGTCCCCATCAAACACTCCCAGGACAGGTACAGCACGGGGTTAGATACAGAGTAAAGCTCCCTCTACACTGACCCCATCAAACACTCCCAGGACAGGTACAGCACGGGGTTAGATACAGAGTAAAGCTCCCTCTACACTGTCCCCATCAAACACTCCCAGGACAGGTACAGCACGGGGTTAGATACAGAGTAAAGCTCCCTTTACACTGTCCTCATCAAACACTCCCAGGACAGGTACAGCACGGGGTTAGACACTGAGTAAAGCTCCCTCTACACTGTCCCCATCAAACACTCCCAGGACAGGTACAACACGGAGTTAGATACAGAGTAAAGCTCCATCTACACTGTCCCCATCAAACACTCCCAGGACAGGTACAGCACGGGGTTAGATACAGAGTAAAGCTCCCTCTACACTGTCCCCATCAAACACTCCCAGGACAGGTACAGCACGGGATTAGATACAGAGTAAAGCTCCCTCTACACTGTCCCCATCAAACACTCCCAGGACAGGTACAGCACGGGGTTAGATACAGAGTAAATCTCCCTCTACACTGTCCCCATCAAACACTCCCAGGACAGGTACAGCACGGGGTTAGATACAGAGTAAATCTCCCTCTACACCGTCCCCATCAAACACTCCCAGGACAGGTACAGCACGGGGTTAGATACAGAGTAAAGCTCCCTCTACACTGTCCCCATCAAACACTCCCAGGACAGGTACAGCATGGGGTTAGATACAGAGTAAATCTACCTCTACACTGTCCTCATCTAACATCCCAGGAAAGCAACTGCATGGGATTAAATACAGTGCAAATCTCCGTCTTCATTGTCTTGAACAAATTCTCCCGGAATAGGTCCTGCACTGCAAAGAAACAGAATACCTCTGCTTCTGCACTGTCCATATTAAACACTCCTAGCGCATGTGCAAAACAGGGTTAGATAGAGAACAAATCTCCCTCATCACTGTCCCCATCAACACACCCAGCACAGATGTACCATGAGGTTTGGCACAGAGTATATCTCCTTCTACACTGACACTATCGAACAATTCCAGGACACGTAAAGCACGGGGTTAGATAAGGAGTAAAGCTCCCTGTAAACTGACACCGTCAAACCCTCCCAGGACAGGTACAGCACGGGATTAGATAAAGAGAAATCTTCCTCTACACTGACACCGTCAAACACTCCCAGGACAGGTACAGCACGGTGTTAGATACAGAATAAAACTTCCTCTACACTGTCCAAATAACCCACTGCCAAAACAGGGATACCATGGGGTTAAATACAGAGTGAATCTCCCTGTATACTCTCCCCTTAAAACACGGCCATGACGGGTACAGCAAGGGGTTAGATAGAAAATAAAGCTCCCTCCAAGCTGTCCCCATTAAACACTCCCAGGACAGGTACAGCACCTGGTTAGATACAGAGTAAAGCTCCCTCTACACTTTACCCATCAAACACTCCCAGAACAGGTACAGCACGTGGTTAGATAAAGCTTAAATCTCATTCCGAACTCTCCCCATCAAATACTGCAAGTACAGGTACATCACGGGGTAGGATATAGAGTAAAGCGCCCTCTACACTGTCCGCAACAAACTCTCCCGGGGCAGATACAGCAGGGGGTGAGATATAGAGTAAAGCCCCCTCTACACTGTCCCCATCAAACACTTCCAGTACAGGAACAGCACGGGGTTAGATACAGATTAAATCCCGCTCTACATTGTACCCATCAAAGACTCCCAGGACAGGTACAGCATGGGGTTAGATATAGAGTAAAGCCCCCTCTACATTGTCCCATCAAATACTGCATGGACGGGTACAGCACGGGTTTAGGAAAAGACCAAAGCCCCCTCTACACTGTCCCCTTCAAACTCTCCAGTGGCAGATACAGCCCGGAGTGAGATACAGAGTAAAGCTCCTTCTACAATTTCCCCATGAAACACTCGCAGGACAGGCACAGCACGGGGTTAAGATACAGAGTAAAACTCCCTCTACACTGTCGCCATCAAATACTCCCAGGAACGGTTCAGCACGGGGTGAGATAAAGAGCAAAGCTCCATCTGCACTCTCCCCTGCAAACTCTCCCGGGGCAGATACAGCCCGGAGTGAGATACAGAGTAAAGCTCCTTCTACACTCTCCCCATCAAACATTCCCAGGACATGTGCAGCAGGGGTTAGATACAGAGCAAATCTCCCTCTACACTGTCCCCTTCAAACTCTCCCGGGGCAGATACAGTACGGGGTTAGATACAGAATAAAGCCCCCTCTACATTGTCCCCATCAAATACTACCAGGACAGGTACAGCACAGTGTCAGATAGAATAAATTTCCCTTTACGCTGCCCCTATCAAATACTCTAAGGACAGTTACAGCACATGGTTAGATAAAGAGCAAAGCTACCTGTACACTGGCCCCATCAAACACTCCCGGGACATGTACAGCACGGGGTTAGATACACAGTAAATCTCCCTCTACACTGCCCCCATCAAACACTCCCAGGACAGGTACAGCACGGTGTTAGATACAGAGTAAATCTCCCTCTACACTGTCCCCATCAAACACTCCCAGGACAGGTACAGCACGGGGTTAGATACAAAGTAAATCTCCCTCTACACTGTCCCCATCAAACACTCCCAGGACGGGTACAGCACGGTGTAAGATACAGTGTAAAGCTCCCTCTACACTGTCCCCATCAAACACTCCCAGGACAGGTACAGCACGGGGTTAGATACAGAGTAAATCTCCCTCTACACTGCCCCCAGCAAAGACTCCCAGGACAGGTACAGCACGGGGTTAGGTACAGAGTAAATCTCCCTCTACACTGTCCCCATCAAACACTCCCAGGGCATGTACAGTACGGGGTTAGATACAGAGTAAATCTCCCTCTACACTGCCCCCATCAAACACTCCCAGGACAGGTACAGCACGGGGTTAGGTACAGAGTAAATCTCCCTCTACACTGTCCCCATCAAACACTCCCAGGAGAGGTACAGCACGGGGTTAGATACAGAGTAAAGCTCCCTCTACACTGTCCCCATCAAACACTCCCAGGAACGGTTCAGC
>JANJGN010000356.1:0-20000 GCA_026770705.1 Isurus oxyrinchus | reverse complement strand
AAGTAATGGCTCTAGAATCCACATGGTCTCCACAAATCGCTTCCACCTGCACTGTCGGAGGACCTTGTGCACTCATTCATATAGGGCTGGCCAGGGCTCACTTCAAAATCGCGTCTGAAAGACCGCATTTCTGACAGTGCAGCACTCCATCAATACTGACCCTCTGACAGTGCAGCACTCTCTCAGTACTGACCCTCCAACAGTGCAGCACTGCCTCAGTACTGACCCTCCAACAGTGCAGCACTCCCTCAGTACTGACCCTCTGACAGTGCAGCACTCCCACAGTACTGACCCTCTGACAGTGCAGCACTCCCTCAATACTGACCCTCTAACAGTGCAGCACTCCCTCAATACTGACCCTCTGACAGTGCAGCACTCTCTCCGTACTGACCCTCCAACAGTGCAGCACTCCCTCAGTACTGACCCTCTGACAGTGCAGCACTCCCTCAGTACTGACCCTCTGACAGTGCAGCCCTCCCTCAGTACTGACACACTGACAGTGCAGCACTCCCTCAGTACTGACCCTCTGACAGTGCAGCACTCCCTAGTACTGACCCTCCGACAGTGCGGCACTCCCTCAGTATTGAGCTTCTGACAGTGCAGCACTCCCACAGTACTGACCCTCCAACAGTGCAACACTCCCTCAGTACTGACCCACCGACATTTCAACACTGCCTCAGTATGACACTCCGACAGTGCAGCACTCCCTCAGTACTGACCCTCTGACAGTGCAGCACTCCCTCAGTACTAACCCTCTGACAGTCCAGCATTTCCTCAGTACTGACCCTCTGACAGTGCAGCACTCCCTCAGTACTGACCTTTGACATTGCAGCACTCCCTCAGTACTGACCCTATGACAGTGCAGCACTCCCTCAGTACTGACCCTACGACAGTGCGACACTCCCTCAGTACTGACCCGCCGACAATGTAGTCCTCCATTCTGGAATGAACCACTGGAAGGAGGTCTCGCTGGTCTCTTGGGGGCAATATTTTACCAACAGCAATGGGAAAGCATTTTGTGATGATTGTCACGTTTATATCACACTGTGTCCAAAATGCTGCAGATTACAACAGTGACCGCGTGGACCCAGTGACACTGAAACTGGGAGGGGCTGGGATACAGAAAGCAGCAGCTGGTCTCAATATAACCCTCTCACCACCATACACCCCCCATCCCCCTCTCACCATCACCTTCTCACCATCCCCCTCTCACCATCACCTTCTCACCATCACACTCTCACCATCACCTTCTCACCATCAACCTCTCACCATCACCTTCTCACCATCACCCTCTCACCATCACCTTCTCACCATCCCCCTCTCACCATCACCCTCTCACCATCACCTTCTCACCATCCCCCTCTCACCATCACCTTCTCACCATCACACTCTCACCATCACCTTCTCACCATCAACCTCTCACCATCACCTTCTCACCATCATCTTCTCACCATCACCTTCTCACCATCACCCTCTCACCATCACCTTCTCACCATCCCCCTCTCACCATCACCTTCTCACCATCACCTTCTCACCATCACCCTCTCACCGTCACATTCTCACCATCAACCTCTCACCATCACCTTCTCACCATCACCTTCTCACCATCACCCTCTCACTGTCACCTTCTCACCATCAACCTCTCACCATCACCCTCTCACTGTCACCTTCTCACCATCAACCTCTCACCATCACCTTCTCACTGTCACCTTCTCACCATCAACCTCTCACCATCACCTTCTCACCATCACCCTCTCACCATCACCTTCTCACCATCACCTTCTCACCATCACCTTCTCACCATCCCCCTCTCACCATCACCTTCTCACCAGCACCTTCTCACCATCACCTTCTCACCATCACCCTCTCACCATCACCTTCTCACCATCACCCTCTCACCATCACCTTCTCACCATCACCTTCTCACCATCACCCTCTCACCATCACCTACTCACCATCCCCCTCTCGCCATCACCTTCTCACCATCACCTTCTCACCATCACCTTCTCACCATCACCCTCTCACCATCAGCTTCTCACCATCCCCCTCTCACCATCACCTGCTCACCATCACCTTCTCACCATCACCTTCTCACCATCCCCCTCTCACCATCACCTTCTCACCATCACCCTCTCAATATCACCTTCTCACCATTACCCTCTCACCATCACCTTCTCACCACCAACTTCTCATCATCACCCTCTCACCGTCACATTCTCACCATCACACTCTCACCATCACCCTCTCACCATCACCTTCTCACCATCACCCTCTCACTGTCACCTTCTCACCATCAACCTCTCACCATCACCCTCTCACTGTCACCTTCTCACCATCAACCTCTCACCATCACCTTCTCACTGTCACCTTCTCACCATCAACCTCTCACCATCACCTTCTCACCATCACCCTCTCACCATCACCTTCTCACCATCACCTTCTCACCATCACCTTCTCACCATCCCCCTCTCACCATCACCTTCTCACCAGCACCTTCTCACCATCACCTTCTCACCATCACCCTCTCACCATCACCTTCTCACCATCACCCTCTCACCATCACCTTCTCACCATCACCTTCTCACCATCACCCTCTCACCATCACCTACTCACCATCCCCCTCTCGCCATCACCTTCTCACCATCACCTTCTCACCATCACCTTCTCACCATCACCCTCTCACCATCAGCTTCTCACCATCCCCCTCTCACCATCACCTGCTCACCATCACCTTCTCACCATCACCTTCTCACCATCCCCCTCTCAATATCACCTTCTCACCATTACCCTCTCACCATCACCTTCTCACCACCAACTTCTCATCATCACCCTCTCACCGTCACATTCTCACCATCACACTCTCACCATCACCCTCTCACCATCACCCTCTCACCCTCTCACCATCACCCTCTAACCATCACCCTCACCCTCTCACCATCACCCTTTCACCATCACACTCTCACCCTCACCCTCTCACCATGACCTTCTCACTGTCTCACCATCACCCTCTCACCATTAGCCTCTCACCCTCTCACCATCACCCTCTCACCATTACCCTCGCACCCTCTCATCATCACCTTCTCACTCTCTCACCATCACCCTCTCACCCTCTCACGATCACCATCACCCTCTCACCGTCTCACCATGACCTTCTCACCCTCTCACCATTACCTACTCACCATCACCCTCTCACCATCAACCTCTCAACATCCTCCTCTCACTCTCTCACCATCATCCTCTCATCATCACCCTCTCACGATCCCCCTCTCACCATCACCTTCTCACCATCAACCTCTCAACATCCTCCTCTCACTCTCTCACCATCACCCTCTCACCATTACCTTCTCACCATCACCCTCTCACCATCAACCTCTCAACATCCTCCTCTCACCCTCTCACCATCATCCTCTCATCATCACCCTCTCACGATCCCCCTCTCACCATCACCTTCTCACCATCATCCTCGCACCATCACCCTCTCACCATCACCTTCTCACCATCACCCTCTCACCATCACCCTCTCAACCTCTCACCATCTCACCCTCTCACCATTACCCTCGCACCCTCTCAACATCACCTTCTCACTCTCTCACCATCACCCTCTCACCATCACCCTCTCACCATCCCCTTCTCACCATCAACCTCTCACCATCCCCCTCTCACCCTCTCACCATTACCTTCTCACCATCACACTCTCACCATCACCCTCTCAACCTCTCACCATCTCACCCTCTCACCATCACCCTCTCACCATCACCCTCTCACTATCACAATCTCACCATCACCTTCTCGTTTCACACTCTCACCATCACCCTCTCACATCACCCTCTCACCATCACCCTCTCACCATCACGTTCTCACCATCACCCTCTCACCCTCTCACCATCACCCTCTCACCATCACCTTCTCAACATCACCCTCTCACCATCCCACTCTCATCATCACCTTCTCAACATGACCCTCTCACCATCACCCTCTCACCATCACCATCTCACCATCACCCCCTCACCATCATCCTCTCACCATCACCCTCTCACCATCACCCTCTCACCCTCTCACCATCACCATCACCCTCTCACCATCACCCTCTCACACTCTCAACATCACCATCACCCTCTCATCCTCACCCTCTCACCCTCTCACCCTCAACCGCTCACCATCACCCTCTCACCATCACCCTCTCACCATCACCCTCTCACCCTCTCACCATCACCCTCTCACCATCAGCCTCTCACCATCACCCTCTCACCATCACCATCACACTCTCACATCACCATCACCCTCTCACCATCACCCTCTCACACTCTCACCATCACCATCACCCTCTCACCCTCACCCTCTCACCCTCACCCTCTCACCATCACCATCTGACCCTCTCACCATCACCCTCTCACCATCAGCCTCTCACCATCACCCTCTCACCCTCCCACCATCACCTACTTACCATCACCTCTCACCATCACCCTTTCACCATGACCCTCTCACCATCACTTCTCACCATCACCCTCTCACCCTCTCATCATCACCCTCTCTCCTTCACCATCTCACCATCCCCCTCTCTCCATCACCATCTCATCATCACACTCTCACCATCACCCTGTCACCATCCCCCTCTCACCATCACCCTCTCACCATCACCCTCACCCTCTCACCATCTCACCTTCACACCATCACTCTCTCACCATCACCCTCTCACCCTCTCACCATCACCCCCTCACCATCACCATCACCCTCTCACCATCACCCTCTCACCCTCTTACCCTCTCACCATCACCCTCTAACCATCACCCTCTCACACTCACCCTCTCACCCTCTCACCATCACCCTCTCACCATCTCACCCTCACACCATCACTCTCTCACCATCACCCTCTCACCATCACACCCTCACCATCACCATCACCCTCTCACCATCACCCTCTCACCCTCTTACCCTCTCACCATCACCCTCTCACCATCACCTTCTCACTCTCTCACCATCACCCTCTCACCATCACCTTCTCACTCTCTCACCATCACCCTTTCACCATCACCCTCTCACCCTCTCAACATCACCCTCTCACACTCTCACCATCACCATCACCCATCACCCTCTCACCATCATCCTCTTACCATCACAGTCACCCTCTCACCATCACCCTCTCACCCTCTCACCATCATCCTCTCACCATCACCCTTTCACCATCACCCTCTCACGATCACCTTCTCACTCTCTCACCATCACCCTCTCACCATTACCTTCTCACTCTCTCACCATCACCGGCTCGCCATCACCCTCTCACCCTCTCACCATCACCCTCTCACCATCACCCTCTCACCCTCTCACCATCACCATCACCCTCTCAGCCTCACCCTCGTACCCTCTCACCCTCTCACCATCACCCTCTCACCTTCTCACCGTCACCCTCTCACCATCACCCTCTCACCCTCTCACCATCACCCTCTCACCATCACCCTCTCAGCCTCTCACCATCACCTTCTCACCATCACCCTCTCACCATCACCCTCTCACCATCACCCTCTCACCCTCTTATCCTCTCACCATCACCCTCTTACCATCACCCTCTTACCTTCTCACCATCACCCTCTCACCATCACCTTCTCACTCTCTCACCATCACCCCTTCACCATCACCCTCTCACCCACTCACCATCACCCTCTCACCCTCTCACGATCACCATCACCCTCTCACCATCACCCTCTCACCATCACACTCTCACCATCACCCTCTCACCATCACCTTCTCACTCTCTCACCATCACCCTCTCACCATCACCTCACTCTCTCACTATCACCCTCTCACCATCACCTTCTCACTCTCTCACCATCACCCTCTCACCCTCTCACGATCACCATCACCCTCTCACCATCACCTTCTCACCATCACACTCTCACCATCACCCTCTCACCATCACCCTCTCACCATCACCCTCACATGATCACCATCACCGTCTCACCATCACCCTCTCACCCTCACCCTCTCACCCTCTCACCCTCTCACCATCATCCTCTCATCATCACCCTCTCACCATCACCCTCTCACCATCACCCTCTCACCATCACCTTCTCACTCTCTCACCATCACCCTCTCACCATCACCTCACCCTCTCACCATCACCCTCTCACCATCACCCTCTCACCCTCTCACCATCACCATCACCATTTCACCCTCACTCTCTCACCCTCTCACCCTCTCACCATCACCCTCTCATAATCACCCTCTCACCTTCTCACCATCACCCTCTCACCATCACCCTCTCACCCTCTCACCATCACACTCTCAACCTCACACTCTCACCATCACCCTCTCACCATTACCTTCTCACCATCACCCTCTCACCATCACCCTCTCATCATCACCCTCTCAGCATCACCCTCTCACCATCACCCTCTCACCATCACCCTCTCACCATCTCCCTCTCACCTTCTCACCATCACCCTCTCACCCTCTCACCATCACCCTCTCACCATCACCCTCTCACCCTCTCACCATCACCCTCTCACCATCACCCTCTCACCATCACCCTCTCACCGTCTCACCATGACCTTCTCACCCTCTCACCATCACCCTCTCACCATCACCCTCTCACCATCACCCTCTCATCCTCTCACCATCACCCTCTCACCATCACCCTCTCACCTTCTCACCATCACCCTCTCACTATCACCCTCTCACCATGACCTTCTCACCCTCTCACCATCACCCTCTCACTATCACCCTCGCACCATCACCCTCTCACCATCACTTTCTTTCTATGTTAATGGTTACGGGAGGGATGTCCCAGTTAATCCTAGAATACTGGTGGGATATTTGGGGATGCTGGTGTGAAAATCCCCCTGGAGGACAGCGCGAAACAGATGACAGTGAATCAGCAACCGATATAAAACATCGCCTGAATTTTATTTCCATTATGATATTGCCTCAGTGACCAGGGGTAGTGGAAGAGGGGAGGGAGAGAAAGATAGGGGAATGGAAACAGAAAGGAGCGGGTCTGACACAACTCAAGAGGGATGTCCAATGTTTGTCCTGCAACTTCCTAAAATTCAATCTGATATCTCCTCATCACCTCAGATTCCTGGGTCTCAACCTCAGTTTCTAATCAAGGATGCCTGAACTCTAATCATTGGGGCAGGGCAGGTGACAATTTCTTTGTGGGGACAGGTTTCAACCTAGCTCAGATTAAGATGAGGAAAGACATTCTGTATCTATTTCCCTCCGCCTGTACCCCAGTAGTGCTGCTGATTCCAGTATTAATGGCTTCCCACGACATTCAGTGCAATGATAATGAGGTGGAAGTTGTACGAAAATTAGCTTCATATTTTTTGAAAAAATACTGAACTTAAGATGATGGAAAGTTTTCAACTTAACAAGAAGTTTGCTGGGCACAAGATAAGAGCCACTATAGATATTAATTCAACAACCCTTATCTACTGACTGTCTCACAAGCGTTTGGACAGACTTAGATCCACACTTCTGACGTCAAAATAAAGTCAATGTAAGCTTTCTCTGGACTTGATAACTTCATTCTCGCTCTAGTTTTGTTCGTAAGTAATTTTAAAAATTGAAGATACACCAATAAGAGCTCAACTCCCTGGGATGCGGGCTCAGACTGAAGCAGCTAATGCAGTTCAGAAGGTGACCATTCGGCCCAGCGTGCATCTGCTGGCTCTTTGGAGCACACAGGGAAAGTCTGGGCTCTTGGAGGATGCCAAGGCAAATGTAATTGAAAAGCCGAAAGATGTAATTATGTGATCAGTTCCATCCCCACTCCCCCTCCCCAATAAAAGACAATTTAATGTACAAGTTTCATCAGACCACAACACAATGTGCACTTTTTGATGCTAAATTTGTAGCTTAGCCATTCAGTCAGGAAATGTGGCGGGTGATTGTCTTACAATAATCACTTTGAGTGATTTCTGGGGTTGATCTATTTGCACCTTAATAAAATCTTGAGTGGCTGAGGAGTTCTGGGGTGGAGGGGCAGTGGGTGGGTGGATGGTGGGTGGGTGGTGGGGAGTGGGGTGTGGTGGGGGGTTGGTGGGGAGTGGGGGGGTGGGTGGTGGGGGGTGAATGGCGGGGGTGGGGGGGTAGGTGGCAGTGGGTGGGGGAAGGTGGGGTGGTGAGGGGTGGTGGGTAGTGGTGATGGGTGGTGGGGAGTGGGGGGGTGGGTGATGGGGGCGTGAATGGTGGTGGTGGGTGGCGAGGGTGGGGTGGTGAGGGAAGGTCGTGGTGGTGAGGGGTGGTGTTGGGTGGTGGGGGGAGGTTGGGGGAGGTGGTGGGTGTGTCGAGCATTGCAAAATGCTGCCGGTGCCTTTATCCAGAGAATTCTACAGAGAAATCGTTCACACAGAAACCCTTGGATAGGACTCACCCCTCCACCCCTCCTCCCCTCCATCCCGCCCCCCAAACACTGAATACAACCCCCCCTCCCCACACACTGAATATAACCCCCTCTCCCCACACACATTGAATATAGCCGCCCCTCCCCACACACTGAATATAACCCCCTCTCCCCACACACATTGAATATAGCCGCCCCTCCCCACACACTGAATATAACCCCCTCTCCCCACACACTGAATATAACCCCCTCTCCCCACACACATTGAATATAGCCGCCCCTCCCCACACACTGAATATAACCCCCTCTCCCCACACACTGAATATAACCTCCTCTCCCCACACACTGAATATAACCCCCTCTCCCCACACACATTGAATATAGCCGCCCCTCCCCACACACTGAATATAACCCCCTCTCCCCACACACTGAATATAACCCCCTCTCCCCACACACACACTGAATATAGCCGCCCCTCCCCACACACTGAATATAACCCCCCCCTCCCCACACACACTGAATATAACCCTCTCCCCCCACACGCACTGAATATAACCCTCTCCCCACACACTGAATATCACCACCACTCCGCCCACACACTGAATATAACCCTCTCCCCACACACTGAATATAAGCCTCTCCCCACACACTGAATATAAACCCTTCTCCCCACACACTGAATATAACCCCCTCTATCCTCACACACTGAATATAACCCCCTCTCTCCTCACACACTGAATATAACCCCCTCTCCACCCCACACACTGAATATAACCCCCCATGCACTGAATATAACCCCCTCTCCCCCCACACACTGAATATAACCCCCTCTCCCCCCACACACTGAATATAACCCCCTCTCCCCCCACACACTGAATATAACCCCTTCTCCCCACACAAACTGAATATAACCCCCCCTCCCTACACACTGAATGTAACCCCCTCTCCCCCCACACACTGAATATAACCCCCTCCCCCCACACACTGAATATAACCCCCTCTACCCCCCCACACACTGAATATAACACTCTCTCCCCCCCACACACTGAATATAACCCCCTCTCTCCCCCCACACACTGAATACAACCCCCTCTCCCTCCCACACACTGAATATAACCCCCTCCACTCCACACACTGAATACAACCCCCTCTCCCTCCCACACACTGAATATAACCCCCTCCCTCCACACACTGAATATAACCCCCTCTACCCCCCCACACACTGAATATAACACTCTCTCCCCCCCACACACTGAATATAACCCCCTCTCTCCCCCCACACACTGAATACAACCCCCTCTCCCTCCCACACACTGAATATAACCCCCTCCACTCCACACACTGAATACAACCCCCTCTCCCTCCCACACACTGAATATAACCCCCTCCCTCCACACACTGAATACAACCCCCTCTCCCTCCCACACACTGAATATAACCCCCTCCACTCCACACACTGAATACAACCCCCTCTCCCTCCCACACACTGAATATAACCCCCTCCCTCCACACACTGAATACAACCGGAATCCAACACCAGCACAGTCCCTTCCCAGGTCACTTGGTCTCCCAAGGGAAACACATGTGACTCCAGGACCCGTTCCCTGGATCAGACTGGGAAACCAAACGGCACATTTCATCCTGCGTTGTTTCTGGATTGGGGAGGTGGGTGTGGTGCTGTAAATACTCAGCAGGTCGGGCAGGTCTGCGGGGTTAACGGAGGTAACTTCCAGCTCTGGAATAGAGTCAATAAGGACTCGAAACGTTAACTCTGTCCCTGTCTCTGTCTCTCTCTCTCTCTCTCTCTCTCTCTCTCTCCACAGACGCTGCCGGACTTGCTGAATATTTCCAGCATTTCCTGTTTCTATTTCATGTTCCCAGTGTTCACAGTATTTTGCTTTTATTAACCAGCTGCTGTGGGGTGGGGATTGGGGATGTAAATAGTGCTAATGTCACTGGGGGCCAGTAATCCAGAGGCCCAGGCTGATGCTCTGGGGAACTGGGATCAAATCCCACCAGGGCAGCGGGTGGAATTTCAATTCCCTTGGTCAATCTGCAATTGAGAGCAAGTATGAGCGATGGTCACTGTGAAACCATCACCGATAGTGGTTAAAAAAAAAAGGTTGAGGGAGGGAAATCTGCCGCCCTCGCCTGGTTCTGACCTACATGTGACTCCGGGCCCACAGCCATGTCGGTTGACCTTCGCCCCCCCCCCCCCCCCACCACCTCTCTAACTGCCCCTCTGAACTGGCCAAGCGAGACACTGGATTCAAGGGGTAATTAGGGACGGGCAACAACTGGCGGCCCCGCCACATCTCGCAAAAGAATGGGAAGGGGTCTCAATCCCGTCTTTAGCTTAATTAGAAATGGGGGGGGGGGGGGCGGGGGCTGCTGGCTCTGATATACAGGACCCCCCGACCCACCCCGTGTGAATGCAGCAGAAAGGGGCTCAGATTTAACCAGGTTTGTGTATACGGGGCCCTGATACACCGGGAGGTGTGGTTTCTTTCTGTTCATGTCTGGAGTTGAGTCAGGGTTTTTTTTTTGCAGGTTTGCAGCCTCCTCATTTCCGGGGAGCTGACCCTCAGCTACATTCGGAACCGTTTTTACTGCATCTCTCCACCTGTAGACAGGAGACTCCTCCCCTCACATCACCACCTAGGACCAACTCTGTCTCTCCACCCCCTCCCACCAGCGAGAAGGTGCAGAGGGACACCTGTGTGTGTGTGTGTGTGTGTGTGTGTGTGTGTGTGTGTGTGTGTGTGTGTGTGTGTGTGTGTGTGTGTGTGCGTCTGTGAATTCAGCTTCTTGCAAAAGAAGCTACATCTGATTCCAATGAAGTTTCAACTGCAGTAAAGTTGGCAGGAATGTCACTTTTAACAAGGAGACCTCTGTGGTTAACCAGCCCTTCACCTACACTAACATTGCAAAGCTAACTGTAGCCTCCCGGTTCCTCGCTGATAACTGAGGTTTGAGCCGCTTGTTAAATGGGGGTGTGATGACGAGCTGAGTCTGACATGGGTGGGTAGGAAGGGTGGGGGGGTGTCTCTGCCCCCTTCTGACTGAGGTTGGATCGGCGCAGATCTGTTCGCCTGGGCGTGAGGCCTGAAGTTCAATTGGCTACTGCGCTAATCATTCCTCTCCTCTCTCCCAAACCCCCACCCTCCCCCACCCCCTCCTCCCTCCCCCGCCCCACCGACCACACCTCCCACTCCTCACTCACCCCTTCCCGGGAGCGGACGATGCCTGGATTTCTGCCTCTGTCTGGAGTGGGGTGACTGGGCAAAGCCTTCACCTCCAGTGCCAAGGCCTGGATTTGGCCCAATGCAGACATTTCTGGTGGAGGCTACAGAGCAATAGAACACAAAGCTTACAATCCCGCGTCAACAGCTCGGGGTTAACAGAGGAAGGGGTGGAGATGGAGTGGCAGACAGGCTGAGAAATAGGGTGACGGAGAGATAGGCAAGGTGGGTAACAGGGTGACAGAGAGAGAGACAGAATAACAGAGTGAGAAATTGGGGGATAGAGAGAGACATAGACAGGACGGGTGATAGGGTGATAGACAGAGAGAGACAGAATGACAGAGTGAGAAATTGGGTGATACAGACATAGACAGGGCGGGTAATAGGGTGACAGACAGAGAGAGAGACAGAATAATAAAGTGAGAAATTGGGGGATAGAGAGAGACATAGACAGGGCGGGTAATAGGGTGACAGACAGAGAGAGACACAATAACAGTGTGAGAAATTGGGTGATAGAGACATTGACAGGGCGGGTAATAGGGTGACAGACAGAGAGAGACAGAATAACAGAGTGAGAAATTGGGTGATACAGACATAGACAGGGCGGGTAATAGGGTGACAGACAGAGAAAGAGACAGAATAACAAAGTGAGAAATTGGGGGATAGAGAGAGACATAGACAGGTCGGGTAATAGGGTGACAGACAGAGAGAGACACAATAACAGTGTGAGAAATTAGGTGATAGAGACATTGACAGGGCGGGTAATAGGGTGACAGACAGAGAGAGACAGAATAACAGAGTGAGAAATTGGGTGATAGACACATTGACAGGGCAGGTAATAGGGTGACAGACAGAGAGAGACACAATGAGAAATTGGGGGATAGAGAGAGACATAAGGCGGGTAATAGAGTGACAGACAGAGAGAGAGACAGAATAACAGAGTGAGAAATTGGGGGACAGAGAGAGATGGACAGAGTGACAGATATAGGGTGACAGAAAAGGAGACGGGGACAGAGAGTGGTAGAAAGAGGGTGACACAGATGGAGACGTGGTGACAGACAGAGAGAGAGAGAGAGAGCCACACCCACAGATAAATACACACAGAGATCGGCTATTCCTGAGGCTGGGTATTAACCCTGGATCGGGCCCAAACTCAGCTTGTGTGAGATGAAAGCCTCTTTCCAACAGAGACAAGATGAAAGAACCCAGGGTTCGCGAGAGAATCGGCCCACTACCTCTCAGACCTGGATTTGAAGACAGCCCGGGGTTGGGTCGGGTTGGGGGTGGGGGGAGATGGATCTTTCCTGTGAAACCCTCATGTCCCTTCAATTGGCGCAATCGCCAAGCCGAGTATTAACGCGGTCGGAAAGCCTTTTACAACACTGAAAGGCTGATAACCTGAAAAGCTAACTCTGCCTCTCCCTCCACAGATGCTGCCAGACCTGCTGAGGATTTCCAAAGCCTTCTATTTTCATGATGGGTTTTTTTTTTTCAAAAAGAAAGCTGATTGGATTGTGGGGGCGTACGTAAGGCCGAGAGAAAGAGCGAGATAGAGGGACAGAGAGGGAGGAAGAGGGAGACAGAGAGAGATGTGGGAGAGAGAGAGAGAGAGAGAGAATGGGAAAAAGACAGAGGGAGAGAGGGGGAGAAATAGACAGAGGGCGCTTCCTCCACTCTCAGGTGTTCATTGTATCGCATTTAGTTTTCTGCAGATATTTGGTTATCGGCCTTCCTGTCATAAATGATTAGTTTGCTAAATTGAAGGGTGTTGAGGTTGAATAATGCAGCGATATCAATCGATGCCCTGGGCCAGGCTAGAGCTAATCAGGGAGTATCTTGTGAATCTCCCTCTCTCTGTATATCTCTCTCCTCCTCCCACTCGGTTTCTATCTCTCTCGCTCTCTCTCTCTCCCTCGCTCTGTTCTTCTCTCTGTCTCTCTGTTCCCATGTTCCTCTGTCTCTCCCTCTTTTTCTTTCTAAGCCTTATCTCTCTCTCCCTCTGCTTTTCTTTCTGTTTGCCTCTCTCTCTCTTTCTCATTGTCTTGTTCTCTCTCTCTCTTTCTTTGCCTGTCTGAATCTCTTCCTGCCATGCCTCTCTATCTGTCTATCTTGCTTCTCTCTCTTTGTGTGGTGTGTGTGTCTGTAAATGTGCGTATGTGTGTGTCTAAGTGTATGCCTTTGTGTCTGTAAGTATATGTGTGTGTAAGTCTGCGTGTGTGTGTCAAAGTGTGTGCGAGTGTGTGTCGGTAAGTGTATGTGTGTGTGTCTGCACGAGTGTGTGTGCGTATGTGAGCGTGTGTCTAATTGTGCGTGCGTTTGTGTGTCTGTAAATGTTTGTGTGTGTGTATGTGTGTGTGTGTGTATGTGTGTGAGTGTGTCTATGTGTATGTGAGTGTGTGTGTGTCTGTAAATGTTTGTGTGTGTGTATGTGTGTGTATGTGAGTGTGTGTGTCTAAGTGTATGTGAGTGTGTGTGTGTCTGTAAATGTTTGTGTTTGTGTGTTTGTGTGTGTGTGTGTATGTGTGTGAGTGTGTCTATGTGTATGTGAGTGTGTGTGTGTCTAAGTGTATCTGAGTGTGCGTGTCTGTAAATGCTCGTGTGTGTATGTGAGTGTGTGTCTGTAAATGTTTGTATATGTGTATGTGTGTGCCTATGTGAGTGTGTGTGTCTAAGTGTATGTGAGTGTGTGTGTGTGTCTGTAAATATTTGTGTGTGTGTGTGTGTAAGTCTGTGTGTGTCCGTGTGTGTGTGTGACATTGAGAGCGTGTGTCTCGCTTCCATGTCTTCCTCCTCCTTTACTATTTGTCCCTGTGTTGTCGCTTCCTCCGCCCCACACACCCCTACCTCTCCCTGTCATCTTTCACTCCCTTCCCTGCAGCTAACAGGTTAATGCTGAACTGAAATATAACCCAATAATAAGAACATCGCCCTGCCTTGGAAGTGTATTCAAGGCTGAGAAGTGAGCCGATCAAGAAGTTTAAGATTATGAACGCTTTTTATAGCGTTGACATGGTTTGTTCCTATTTGTGGGGAGGAGGGGGGAGGGGGTGAGACCAGATCTAGAGATCTTCAATATAAGATCGTCACTCATAAACCCAATGGGGAATTCAGGAAAAACTTCTTTACCCAGAGAGTGGGGGAGAAGGTGGGACTCGCTCCCACAGGGAGTGGTCGAGGTGAATAGTGTCGATGTGTTTAAGGGGGGAAGCTGGATAAACACATGAGGGAGAGAGAGGAATAGAAGGATATGGGGATGGGGTGGGATGGAAAGGGGGTGGTGGGAGGAGGCTCGCGTGGGGCAGGAACACCAGCAGGGTGGAAGATGGGCCGAATGGCCTGTGTCTGTGCAGTATATTCATTGTAATGCTGCGTATCAGGGACTTGGAATCGGCGCTTCTACATCTCGCATCTCTCTCTCTCTCTGTGAATCAAGTCCAATATGTAGTGACTTGGCCACAGAGCTGCCCTTTCACCCAGGGGCATCCAATTCAGTCAGCTTGTGTTTTCAGCTGCCCTGACAGCCTCGAGTCGGCCACCGATTGAACCTGTGGGAGGTGGAGCTGTGACGGGACAAGGCGCCCGGAAAGAACGATCAGGAGCAGAGCGAATCCACTCGGTCCAGCTGCTGCTCCCCTTGAGGGCGATGGAGGCACCTTTCCCTTCGCTGCTTCAGGTGACTCCGGCTGCCGCCTGAACGCAAGGTGGGGGGGTGGTGCTGGAGTGGAGTGGATTCAAGAGACGGCGGTAATCCCCATTCGGATCCATGCGGACCTCAGAGAGCACAGGGCCCCGGTGACCAGCTGATTGAATGCAGGTCAGGCGGTGGAGGGAACTGCGTGCTAACCCCCATATCCTGGGCAGTGCCCCTGCTGAGAATTCCTGGGTGGGAGGGGGGGAATCTTTGGCCAGGCAAAGGGGTGAAGGGACCAACGATGCTTTGCCCCCTCGAGAGGGCGGCTGGAGTCCACTGGAATGGCCAATGACCTTCCATCTCATCGCCAATCATTTGGCCCAACATTATGTAGCGTCGAATTCCAACCCATCCCCCACAAACCCACTTCCCCCCAAAAAAAAAACTGCCGGGGTGCATTGTTTGGGGACCCGCAATACTCTGCGGACCACAAAACGCCCAGAAATGTCTGGGCACCGCTAGAGCCTCATTCTCCAGGTAACGTGACCAAGCCGCTGGCTCATGGCGGAAATTCCAGCCAAATTCCCGCCACAGCTGATCTCAATGGATCGTTTCTAACCTCGGGGTACAGACCAGATCGGAACCTGCTCCCAACTCTAGACCAGACACCTTGTCAATGGGAATCCATGCAGCGAATTTTCAAACTGAGGAGTTTGGCCTCCAATCAAACTGCAGAACCGGGCCCATGACACCGGCGCTCTGGGAGATTTCCGCAATGCCGGGGAGACAAATGGGGGAAATTTCCCCAGACCCCCGAATAATCCGACACCAAGGTAGTCGGGTTTCACAGAGAGAGCGGGGGGGCGGGGGGTGGCGGGGGGGCGGTGCGGGGAGAGGCCGCGAATTGAAAATTAAGGCCTCAGTTTCACAGGATATCTGCCCATTGGCAAGGGAAAACATACCGGAGAGTTATTCTCAATGAACAAGCCCTGTACCTGTCCTGGGAGTGTTTGATGGGGACAGTGTAGAGGGAGCTTTACTCTGTATCTAACCCCGTGCTGTACCTGTCCTGGGAGTGTTTGATGGGGACGGTGTAGAGGGAGATTTACTCTGTATCTAACCCCGTGCTGTACCTGTCCTGGGAGTGTTTGATGGGGACAGTGTAGAGGGAGCTTTACTCTGTATCTAACCCCGTGCTGTATCTGTCCTGGGAGTGTTTGATGGGTGACAGTGTAGAGGGAGCTTTACTCTGTATCTAACCCCGTGCTGTACCTGTCCTGGAGTGTTTGATGGGGACAGTGTAGAGGGAGCTTTACTCTGTATCTAACCCCGTGCTGTATCTGTCCTGGGAGTGTTTGATGGGGACAGTTGTAGATGGAGATTTACTCTGTATCTAACCCCGTGCTGTACCTGTCCTGGGAGTGTTTGATGGGGACGGTGTAGAGGGAGATTTACTCTGTATCTAACCCCGTGCTGTACCTGTCCTGGGAGTTTTCGATGGGAACAGTGTTGAGGGAGCTTTACTCTGTATCTAACCCCTTGCTGTACCTGTCCTGGGAGTGTTTGATGGGGACAGTGTAGAGGGAGCTTTACTCTGTATCTAACCCCGTGCTGTACCTGTCCTGGGAGTTTTTGATGGGGACAGTGTAGAGGGTACTTTATTCTGTATCTAACCCCGTGCTGTACCTGTCCTGGGAGTGTTTGATGGGGACGGTGTAGAGGGTACTTTATTCTGCATCTAACCCCCTGCTGTACCTGTCCTGGGAGTGTTTGGTGGGGACAGTGTAGAGGGAGCTTTATTCTGTATCTAACCCGTGCTGTACCTGTCCTGTGAGTGTTTGATGGGGACAGTGTAGAGGGAGCTTTACTCTGTATCTAACCCTGTGGTGTACCTGTCCTGGGAGTGTTTGGTGTGGACAGTGTAAAGTGGGCTTTACTCTGTATCTAACCCCGTGCTGAACCTGTCCTGGGAGTGTTTGGTGTGGACAGTGTAGAGGGAGCTTTACTCTGTATCTTACCCCTTGCTGTATCTGTCCTGGGAATGGTTGATGGGGACAGTGTAGAGGGAGCTTTACTCTGTGTCTAACCCCGTGCTGTACCTGTCCTGGAGTGTTTGATGGGAACAGCGTTGAGGGAGACTTACTCTGAATCTAAGCCCGTGCTGTACCTGTCCTGGGAGTGTTTGATGGGGACAGTGTAGAGGGAGCTTTACTCTGTATCTAACTCTTTGCTGTGCCTGTCCTGGGAGTGTTTGATGTGGACAGTGTAGAGGGAGTGTTACTCTGTATCTAACCCCGTGCTGTACCTGTCCTGGGAGTGTTTAATGGGGACAGTGTAGAGGGAGATTCATTTTCTCATTTGACAGGTGGTTTGTGGAGCTCAGTTGGATGCCAAGTTTTTTCAGTGAAAGCTTGTGTTCCTGGCCATTCATGCATCGCTCTTGAAATTGGAGTTTTGATATGGAAATAAAACCAAAAAAATCTGCGGATGCTGGAAATCCAAAACGAAAACAGAATTACCTGGAAAAACTCAGAAGGTCTTGCAGCATCGTTGGAGAAGAAAAGAGTTGACATCTTTTGATGATCTGCTTCTATCACTGCTTGTTTGTCCATACAACCACCTCTCTCTCTCTGTATCTCTCCGCCCCCCCACACACACACCTTAAACCAGCTTATATTTCAACTTTTTCTTGGACTCGAACTCAAGTTCTGTCGAAGGGTCATGAAGACTCGAAACGTCAAATCTTTTCTTCTCCGCCGATGCTGCCAGACCTGCTGAGTTTTTCCAGGTAATTCTGTTTTTGTTTTTGATATGGAAGCTTACTGAGAAACGGCTTCGGAACCGGCTGCTTGTTAAAAACTTCTGAACCGCTATCCGGGCGACTCGCTGCAGAGATTCCCTGGAACTAATTGAGGTACTGATCGCTGAGCACTGTTATGCTGCCTGTCTCTCATTGACTGAATGATATTTTAATGTTTATCTGAAAGTTCCTCGTCTCTCACATTCGCTGCTGAGATTTAAAAATTCTCGGTGAATGCGAATCCCGCAGGGCAAAGAGGCTCATTCCAAAATTATATCTCCATCTGGGAATGCGCTGCTGGGTTTAGGGTCAGGGTGTGTTTTGGGGTTGGAGGGTTGGAGGGGGTTGGTGCTAGTCTCTGCTGCGTTTAGGGTCAGGGTGTGTGTTAGGGGTGGGGGGTTGGTGCTGGGCTATGCTGGGTTTAGGGTCAGGGTGTGTTTTGGGGTTGGAGGGGTGGGGGGGGTTTGGTGCTGGTCTCTGCTGGGTTTAGGGTCAGGGTCTGTGTTAGGGGTGGGGGGGGGGGTTGGTGCTGGGCAATGCTGGGTTTAGGGTCAGGGTGTTTTTTGGGGACGGGGGGTTTGGTGCTGGGCTCTGCTGGGTTTAGGGTCAGGGTTCATGTTTTGGGGGTGGGGGAGTGGTTGGTGCTGGGCGCTGCTGGGTTTAGGGGTCAGGGTGTGTGTTAGGGGTGGGGGGGGGTTGGTGCTGGGCTATGCTGGGTTTAGGGTCAGGGTGTGTGTTAGTGGTGGGGGGGTTGGTGCTGGGCTATGCTGGGTTTAGGGTCAGGGGTGTGTGTTAGGGGTGGGGGGGTTTGGTGCTGGGCACTGCTGGGTTTAGGGTCAGGGTGTGTGTTAGTGGTGGGGGGGTTGGTGCTGGGCTATGCTGGGTTTAGGTTCAGGGTGCGTGTTTTGGGGTGGGGAGTGGTTGGTGCTGGGCGCTGCTGGGTTTAGGGTCAGGGTGTGTGTTGGGGTGGGGGGGGTTGGTGCTGGGCTATGCTGGGTTTTAGGGTCAGGGTGTGTGTTAGGGGTGGGGGGGGGTTGGTGCTGGGCCGCTGTGGTTTAGGGTCAGGCTGTGTGTTAGGGGTGGGGGGGGTTTCTGCTGAGCTATGCTGGGTTTAGGGTCAGGTGTGTGTTAGGTGTGGGAGGGTTGGTACTGGGCTATGCTGCGTTTTAGGGTCAGGGGTGTGTGTTTTGGGGTGGGGGGTGGTTGGTGCTGGGAGCTGCTGGGTTTAGGGTCAGGGTGTCTGTTTCGGGGTGGGGGATGATGCTGGGCACTGCTGGGTTTAGGGTCAGGGTGTGATTTGGGGTGGGGTGGTTGGTGCTGGGCGCTGCTGGGTTTAGGGTCAGGGTGTCTGTTTCGGGTGGGGGGATGATGCTGGGCACTGCTGGGTTTAGGGTCAGGGTGTGATTTGGGGTGGGGTGGTTGGTGCTGGGCGCTGCTGGGTTTAGGGTCAGGGTGTGTGTTTTGGGGTGGGGGGGGGGTTGGTGCTGGGCGCTGCTGGGTTTAGGGTCAGGGTGTGTGTTTTTGGGGGGGGTTGGTGCTGGTCTCTGCTGGGTTTAGGGTCAGGGTTTGTGTTTTGGGGTGGGGTGAGTTGGTGCTGGGCGCTGCTGGGTTTGGGGTTAGGGTGTGTGGTTTTGTGTGGGGGTTGGTGCTGGTCTCTGCTGGGTTTAGGGTCAGGGTGTGTTTTGTGGTGGGGTGAAAGGTGCTGGGGATTTTTTTGAGCTCAGAAATCAGTTTATCCTCCCCACCTCCCCACCATCCACCTCCCCCCCCCCGCCCCCCACCCCCCCCCCCCGCCCCGAACTCCACCCTCCACCACTCCAGCCCCATTGTACAGTTATTAAACGTTACATATGGTGCCTGGCTGTGTTCTCTCTGCCTATGTGCCGGCCCCAGAATCCTGAGATGAAGATTGTTATCGCGCTCAGCTCTGGCTTTGAAGGCAGCTGCTCTCGGGTTAGTGTGAAAAAGCAGAAGTTATTTTTCGGT